>VZTE01005072.1:47380-204228 GCA_013397775.1 Eulacestoma nigropectus | reverse complement strand
AAACCTATTTTATTTTAATTAAAAAAAAAAAAAAAAAAAAAAAAAGGAGATCCTAAATTCATCTTCAGTTAAAATCTGGCTATGGATTTTAAAAAAAAGTATTTTATAAAATATATAGTAATCATCTGGACAGGATCAGATCTTGCTCTTTTGGATACTGGTGTGAACTTCAAGAAAATACCCTGCTTTCAAGAGGTAACCATGTGAAATGCTCAAGAAATGTGTGAAGACTTAGTAAAGCATTGTACAGCTACATCTATAGTAGCATGTATGTTCCCCACAAGTATTTTAATTAAGGCCCAAGACCAAGCAAAACAGTCTCAAAATAGAACAGATGAAATAGGAAGCTTTGAGACTACTTAAATAAACTAGTGTATAAAATTTTCAGAAGCTTCAGAGGAACGTGAGTCACATTTTGAAAACATCATAGACTTAGGAAGCCTGGATGTTACTGGCTTCCTATGAGACTGAGATTTCTAAGTAGTTTCTGATCAGTTGGAAATGTGTCCCCAAGTTCACTGAAGACAAAAGTTTTCAATAAATGCAAAATTAAGACCAAAATTCGTAGCATTTCCTTCTTACTAGAAAAAGTCTATATGAATGTGATATCTGTTACACTTTTAGAGTGTCCTTTTGAAATATCATACCACAAAGGCCTTGATAGTGTGACTAATTGATTTCTGACTGGCAGACACATCTTTTCTAGTGGTTTTGTTGTTACTGAAGAAATGAAATTTACTTCCGGATTTCATTGGATGAAAATAATGCTACTGTCTTAACAGAAATGTGCTGCTGCTTTTCTTAACAGCAAAAAAGTGAATTATGTACTTTTTAATGATATAGCCATTTTCTGTATCTGTCTTCATGTCAAGGCCTTTGTAGAATAGAAATGGGCAGAAGTTTCTTCAAACCAGCAATTATGAAAGCAGAAGTTTCAGAGGTATTCATTCAAGAGACGGGATAGAAATACTAGTTCTGACTTAGGCAATTAAATGGACTACTATGTACTGTCCTTCCCATGGAAATAAAAACATTCTCTCCCACCATGCATTTCTTTGTAAGCAGTGAATGAAATTGAAATACGGATTCCTGAACCATTCAGCCATTCCTCTCCTCACGAAAACCTGTTTGAAGATATGTGTTCAGTGTCCACTGAACATCTGCAAATGCTTTTTTTTGCAACCACTGTGTATAGAGGGGAAAAAAGGCAATTCCTCTATTACACATGGTTCATTATTTTGGTTTTACCCAGTTAATACAATAAATAAATGGTCCAAGCAGCCTTTTTTAAGGCAGAAAGGAAATTATAAGGCTCTCACAGCACAAACATACATGTTTTGCTCCAAGTTGTTTGACCTCAACTTTTCCTACTGTCATAAAAGAAAATGGTACATGGATAATGATCTAGAAAAGAAAGTTACAAAAAAAAATAATGTCTGAAAACTTTAGGTAGGACAAGGTTTTTGGGAAAGGACACCATCTCAAGCTGATTGGAAGAGTACAGTCTACAGGAAACAACCTTCCAAACTGCACTGGAAACAGTGCTGCAGTGCACATCTGAGCAATAAAATGCCTTTAGCATTCACACATCATCATAAGTGGAGGCTCATCTCAGCTTTCCTCTCAGCTGGCCCACCCTGGGCCCATTCTCAAGGGCTGGTGCTGCAGCCCATTTGCTGACAATGATTTCAGAGCAAGTATAAACACACCTGAAGTGTTTTCGGCGCCGTCTCTACAGGGCTTGATCTGGAAGTGATTTCAGCATTGTCTATACCAGTGCTCAAGTTGTTTTCATCACCTCCACAGCTGCACCAACATCTGAAAACAAGCACAGACAAAGCAAGCAACCACCAGCAGTCAGTAGCAGGAGGAAAACATGGGGCTTTCAATCATGTTCCTTGGGAATCTGGAGGGTTGAGCCTGACGAGCAAGATGTAAAGGTCCCTGTGAACTGAAAGCAAGCATGCGCAAATGCCAGCTTTCCAGGGACAGCTATTTAACAAGATCACAATAGTGCAAAATATTTTTACTCTTGATTCACTAACACAGATCAAAATGCTTTCTATCAAAGGCATTTTGCCTTCTGTCAAATGTGCAGAAAGTCTCCTGTCATGCCCAGCAATAGCATGTTCTAATGAGAGTTGTCCTTATTGCCTTTTTCTCAGCTGAATATATCTGTGGAAACTGGGGTCTTTCCACACTGGGTACTTATCAAAAGATGTGACCTTGGCTCTGAAGAACTTGAACTCCCTTCTTTAATAAACAAATATATAATTATAGCAAATCGGCTCCAAAGAATCTTGTGCAGATCCTCAAAATATACCTTTGTTACACAAATATTCCGGCATGCTTATATTAAACAAGATACTAGTGTTCATCCCTGACACTGATCCTCTGCCAAAGGGATTTTCTGAAAGTCTCCCTTGTGCAAGGGCAGCATCCCTGTTTTTTAGGGCTAGAGGCAATAGTGGAAAAGCAGAATTTAAAATACTGGGACAGCTTCTAGCACACATGAAACTCAGATGGATAGAAGAGGTGGAAGATTCTTCTGACCAACATGCATTTGTAAATAAGAAGGCTTTTTAGCGCCTGACAAGTAAATGATGAAGAAATTTGAAAAAGAGCCTAGCACCATATCATCAGCAGGAGAAAAAGTGTGGGAGATTCTTGCACCATGGCAAAATCATGGAGGGCATCACAAAGACAGGCAATACAAGTGAGATGTGTTGAAGGAAGCAGGTAGCAGGTAATTCCAGGTTACATGCTGGGCTAGAGTGGAGAGAAGAAGAAGAAAGAGCAACGATTGAAATCTATAGATGCTTAGTGTGGTGGACAGTCATTCACACTTAAGTCTGAAGCACAGGAAGCCTGCACTGCTGTGGTGATATTTTGGGAGCCTGAGCCCTGCCCCAGAATGGAGAATGAAGGTGAAGGAAGAATTGATAGGCAGCAGCAGAAAAGATGGGCAAATCATAGTAGAGAAATTCCTTCTCTGTGATCAAGGGGAAAGCTGCGCTGAAGTTTTCTGCAGAAGAGCTTATGAACTGAACGGACAGACAACTATGGGGCTGCAAATCTTGAGAGCACTTCTGCCCTCTCATTTTACTTACTTCCTGGACTGACTTTTTATCTTTTTGTGAGCCATGTTGACTATACTTCCCTTTGGGTTTGACTTTGTCTTCTCACTTTTTGGATTTTTTGTGGCTTTTTTGTGATTGCTGTATTAACTATTCCTCCTCAAAGCAAACTACCAGAAGGCACAACGTGCCATCACAGAAATAGGGAAATCGTGGTATTTTCATGCATTTTATGTGACTAATGAAAGCAACAGTGTAAATTGTTGTTATGCACTGCACTGCAAATTTTAAAAAAGAAGTCAATCTGGTCCCTCCATGAGGTGGAATAAGTAGTGAGCTGGTACACATTTTGCTAGCCATGATTCTTATTTCTTTTTCAAAACAGACAAGCAAAAAGACTTTTCTTTCTCTGATGGATTTTTGCTGTAAATTTTTGCAAAGTTTTATCTTCTGGAAAGGTTACGCTTTCTTGCCTCTCTTCTGATCATTTTTCACTAACACCTAACCAGGAGGTCACTTAATGCACTCGCACTCCATAGACCAGCAGATGTAAGTCTGTTAGTGCAGTGGTTTTGGTGTACTGTTGCTTATCACGTTTTTGCCCTTTAGGTGCCAACCTGGATTCACTGGAGCAAGATGTACTGAAACTCTGCCCATGAAAATCCAAAACCAAGAAAGTATGTTAAAATAATCTGAACTTTGCTTTCTTCCCCAACTACAGCAACAAAATCAATAGTACTTGGTGTTTTCACAGTTCAGCTGGAACCGGCCTCTTTACTCACTAATTTATGACCTGATTTTCTGAAGTACAATCTGTACACCATGGCATTATTTACCTCCAAAATATTTCTCGTTTGTGTGATTTTTGATCTTTCCATTCATTCACAGATGCATTTGTTTTGCACACACTGGCAGTTTTCCTGTTTGGGAGACTGCTGCAAAGTGCAACCCTAAAAGACCAAACTCATGGAGATGAGTATGTACAGATCTTGTGTCCTTACTGCCTTGTGGAAAGAGCATCCTAAAACCAATTTGGGTCTCTGGAATGGTGAATTTCTCTCTCAGATCTTGAAACACACTTTGATCTGGATTGGTTTGGTTTTGGCTGGTTTTGCAGGGGGGATTTCTTTACATTTCCACAGAGCAAATGACTTGCTCTCAACATCCTGAGCTATTTTGACACGCTAAACCGAGATTCAGTTTCTGAAAGTGAACTCACCAAGTCATATCAGTTCACACTGAAGGAGCTTCTTTCTTAGCATATATTCACCTCTTCTCTTTTCTCTGTTTTTTTCTCTACCATTTTTTTTGTTTGTTTTTCCTCTCAGGTGCCCAAATGAATTTACTGGTGATCGCTGCCAAAACTACGTAATGGCCAGCTTCTACAGTACGTCCACTACTTTTCTGTCTGTGCCGCAGTAGAAGCATGCTCAGTCGGTGCTGCTTTCTTGTCGCTGCATCTTTCCTCCAGTTTTTTTTTGTTTTTTTTTTTTTTAATCTGTAACTAGATTTGTTGCCTAAGGCCTAATATAGATTGTCTCTGCCTGTTGCATGAAAATTATAACAAAAAGCAATTGCAAATTATAACAGCAAGCAATCCTGGGATTGTTTGGCATTGAGGGTATGGGGAAATGCAAGACTTAGGAATGCTGTGAAATTAACCCTGAATGTGTGATATGGACTCCCTGCTGACATCAAGCAGAAAAAGTACAAAAATGACATTTTGAAAGTTTCTCATTTTATTTGCCACAAAAAGCTTATGAGTCATGATACAGGCCAGCACTCCCTCAACCAAAGGATGGGTAGCTAGTCCTCTACTTATGTATGAGATTTGCATTTGGAACTAGAGGTTAAAGGTAATTGAAGTGCTTACATTGTTTCTAATGAGCACCTGCCAAACATGATCAAAATGTTCTTCCTCCTGGTTGTCCAGGCTTCAGTGGAAAGAGCACAGAAAGAAAAAGAAAAGGGGGAGAGATGACTTAAACAATGGGATCTAACATATTTTGGGGTTATCATGGGTAACAGGTGCAAGAGATCAAAGATTAATTGGCCAAATGAAGGTATCAGACACACACATACACAGACTGCTAGAATCAGCACTGCAGTTGCACCCCATAAGGTTTCCCATGGAGGAGTGGGTTAATTATTATTACTTGAAAGGGAGTAGCAGGAGGCACATTCTATTTTCTCTCATTGGCTATAGCGAAGTCAAAGGTAACATAAAAGAAAATTGCTTAGATCTTACATTTAAATGCATGTGTACTACTCACAATCAATTGTTGCTGGCATCAGAATGTACTGTGATCTAAAAGCAGTATTATAAAAACTATTTCTTTGATGGATTACTTGCCAGCACAAAAAAGACTATAGGCTAGCTTGATTCAATTTCCATTGGTATATAGGACAAAAAGCTGTAAGTATGTGCTGGACATTTTGGAGCCTGAAGAGATGCACAGGTTTTCTCTTATACTGATGGATGAAAAACGTCCATACATAATTCATACTTTCCATCATGGAAGCTACCCATGTAAATCCCAAGAGTGCTGACTGGGGACCAGACCTTCCAGCACTCGAGTGGGCATTTTATGCCCTGTTTTAAAAGCTTTATTAGTGTGAGTTATATTTAAATGCCTCTGGTAACTATGGATTTAAAATTTTTTTATGCTGTTACAGTATTTGTTTACGGAATGTTAGATTTAAGTGGCCTTTTCTCTGGATTGAGGTAAAAAGTGCAGTCAAGATTTTCTGATCTTAGAAGAATAATTTTAAAGGAGGTGGTGTAAAAATATGAGATCCACTGTTTGCTGCTGAATTTTATCTGAAAACTATAGAAGAACTGTATCTTGATTATAAATTTATCTTCCAACCTAGGAGGAAAAAAAAAGTTTAGGTGGGTTTTCCTTCCTTTGTTTTTCAGTTTCCTAACCCTGGTTGGGATTTTTAAAGACACCGGATTGAGATTTTCTGTAGTTGCCTGCACGGAAAAGGCACAGATGCCCTTGCCTTGCTGCAAGAGTTACTCTCAGTACTTCAGCTGGGCAAGCCCTTCCTCTCTTTGAAATGCAGAGGCAGGAGAGCATGCCACTAACTCCCTTGGGCCACTCTGAGAGCCCCAGTCAATGGCTGTGAGACTCTGGTGCTTCTGCCTGCCCTGCATCTTCACTACAACATCTGGTTTCTTATACAGCTACAGATCTTGAAATGACGCTTTTGGAAAGGGTCCACTGAGGGCACCCTTGTACTTAACAAAAACAAAAAAAATCAATGAAGAAGCTTTTATATGAGTTTTTATTATTACACCCAAGGCAGACCAGAGCATACTATTTAACAGAGAACTTCAGTGAGAGTTCTCTAAAGGCAAATGTCACATCTGGGGCTTAAAGCCAAGCTCATATTTTGCACCAAGTGTTGTGGTTGATTAACTTAGCTCTGTAGATGCAGCTTTTGTAAAGTACAGAGCAAATTAGGATACTAAACAGCAGGAGTGCTGGTAGGAAACAAAAGTGTGTGTGCAAACTATACAGTTATCTAATTTTACTTGCCTTCAGAAGGGTCTTTCTTCATTTGGAAAGAAAGTCAGTGGGATTCCAAGCCAAGTTTGCCTACTGATGAGCTGTTACTGTCTCAATTTGATTGTTAAAGAAAATTATCTTCAGAAATCTGCCCTGGAGTTGGTATTTGAGAGTCCTGAAGTTACTGGGCTGAGGACCTTTTGCCAGATCAGAACAAGGCACCACTGGGCATTCTGGAAATACCCTGTCCCACCAGAGTGCAAGGCTAACTGGCTTATCTTGGCTCATCTCAGGAGGCTGGCTGGCAGACCCTGTAGTGTCCTTTCCTTGAGCACAGCAGCCACAACTGCTACCAGGCATGCTACCCTGGATTTTTGCTGTGACTGCTTTGACTTTGAGGGTCATGGTCCACCACTGGTCCATAAGACAGCAGAAGGCAGTCCACAAATTGTAGCAAAAATAGATCTGTTCCATGCAGATATATTTGCTGTGTCTGAATGTTCACACATTCACTCCCTTGAAGTCAATGAATCAAGGTATGGAGGAGAGCAAAAGTAATGAGTTAACATTAAAAGTTTTGGGTAATTTTTATGTAGTTAGGCGTGAGAACTCTTACACCAACACTGTGCAGAATGATCCCTGGGATAAGAAGTAGTGATAAAGCCATGAATTAATGGAAGGTTGAGGAAACCTCTCTAAAGTTTAATCACAGATAAACTCTTTGTCCTCTTAAATGCCCTGGATGGGCCAAGGACCCCACCCAAAGGGCCAATGGACTTGCTTACTTCACTAGTTAACTATTATATATGAATTGTGAATTTAGAACTGCCCAGGGGCATGCTGTGGGCCTTCTTGGGCATCAGCTGAACACGGTTCATGCCTTCCTTCAGCATGGGGCACCAGTTTAAACCATATCCATTTCAGCTCTGCCATCCCTGATGAGCAAGAGGGACAGTACCAAGAGGGGCAGAAGGAATTTTCTGTTTAGGTGATAGCCCATGCCTCATATTGTCACGGTGAACCTGGCTGAGACATTAAAGTGGGCAAGAGTTGAGAAAAGCTCCAATGTTCTAGAAGGATGACCAAAACTGCAGTTACTGTGTGATGGCCTTGATTTTTCAGCCTTTTCATATAAACTTTAGGTCTTCAAAAGTCTGCCTTTAGCTATCCTACCACCTCAGTATTTCTCATTTTCTATATATTTCTCAAGTAGTCACATCTGTATGAGGGTAGTAGACAATCCTATCTGAAATTTTCATTTTCTAAAGCCTTTTAGCACCCTCAATTGTACACTTTATGTGCTGAGACCAAGACTCCTAAATGAACAAACAGATTTGAAAAATGCCATTGTCCTTCTTTTGCTCAACATTAAAAAAGACAAGTTTTCACTATAAACTGCTCAGTTAATGTTCACTAAGTGCTGAAATGGCTATGACAGGATACTTCGGTTATGAAAGGGCAGATTTTCCATGCTTCTGAGATTCGAACCAATTGTCACTTTTACAGGAGCTATAGGACTTAACACATCAACTTCAAAACCAACTTTGCAACCTGAGTACTATTGAAATGAACCAGATTTTGTATCCCGAGTGGAATCTAAATGTGACAAAGAGACCATATCCCAGTCCCTCATATAGAAATGGCTGACATACAGGGGCTCTGCTCTGTGATAGTTTAGGAGATATGAGTTTGTTTTCAATTGAAATTGCATGAAGAAGAATTTTTTTTTTTTTAGAATTTTTCATTACCCACAGATGGAAACATGACACATTGATGCTTCAGAGTTGAATCGGTCTCCCTGGACCTCTCTGCTGCTGCAGTTGATCCAAATGGGTCCTTCCTTTGCCAGGTGCAAGGTCTCTGCAAAAACCTGGGGTAGTGCTCACCTCACACTGGGCACCATGTCTCCAGGCTACCCACCCACCTGAATCCGTACAGTAGCTATCCCAGAGTCTTGAGTGCCCAGCAGCTGTGGCACACCACTCATAAACAGAGCATGCAGGTCTGGAGGATTCTGTTCCGCATTTCCAGGCACCATCCTCTTGTTCTGTAGATGCTGCATCTCAGCAGGCTACAGTATATCCAAAAAGTTGTAGTTTTAAGTAACTTTGGGGAAAAAAATTGCTTCCTAAGTATTTTTTCCTGCGATACTGGCATGTCTCCCTAGTCACAGCCAGAATGAAAAATAAGTTGTTAAAAATAAATAATTGTATTTATTCTTAGAGCACCTAGAGACAAATATTCAGTAGAAGCCACACTGCATGTAAAAAGTATGCAAAAATATCAGGCTAAGTAGGACAATATCAAAAATAATCACCTGTTTTTAAAATGAGAAGTGTTGGGATATTTTGCTTATCAGATCTAGAGAATGTAACTAGGAATACCATAGATAAGTAAGAGCTACATGACATCAAGGTTTCAATAAGCAATGCATGTTTCTTCAGCATGTTTTCTTGTTAGGCCTTTCAGCCAGAATATATTCCCATTTTAAATACGAACTCCCTATTGAATTGTATGAAATAGAAACTGCATGATATGAATGACTTCCCTAAAATTAAATTACTTTCAAACTAGGTGTCTTACCTATAAGCAAGCATAATTACAGCAATATATATGCATGGGCATGTCATTCATTTTACTGAAGACTTAATCAAGCTTTCTATGCAACTAATGTATATCATTAGCAGAGTTCAGGTAGGCATGTGATACTGGCTCTTTAGGAAGAGACCTGGATGGATTCCAATTTAACCCTTAAAATGTTACTGATTGGCAACAAAGAATTGACATTCCCCATGTGTGCGAACTACATTAAAATATCTATTTGCTGTGAAAATTACCATTGGATTTAAATTTCACAGCACACAGGAACAAAAAAAGGCAAGAGCTACCATGGCTGTAGTGTTGGCCCCATGGGAAGGGTCTCCTAGGGTACCTGCTGGGGGGAAATTTGTGTTCCTCCCTACCCCCAGCTGCTGGGGCCTAGGAGTGCTGATTTAGGTGTGTGATTTGTGTAAAGGGATCAGGCCCTGCACCCCAGGGTCCATCCAGCTGATCAGCAAGTTGTTCTGCCAACGCAGCAGAGTCCAAAGACAGGGAGAGAGGGTTGGCTTCTCATTTTCCAGAAGCTGGAGGCCTGCTGCAGTCAATTTGCAAAGCAGAAGGCTCCCATTACTAAGCAGTGCCAGCCACCTCCAGGTCACAACCTACAAGAGCAAGGATATGCATTCTGGGGCCAGAAGGGAGAGCAATGCTCAACCCATTTGCAGGGGTGTGCTGCCCTTTGTAGAGCATCCCTTTGCTCTCATGGTCCCATGTGAAACCAATCAGCCATTGCACATGGCATCCTCAGGCCATAGCCCTGTTCATCTCAGTAAGATCTTCAAGGGTTAATGGTTCCTGCTGTGTTCCCTGGACTGTGGCTGCTCAGATGCCCCCCATGTATACATATTTTTTTGTATAAGCCGTGCAGAAGGTCTGTTCACGTAGCTAAGAAAGGTGCACTTGAGCACTGCCCACGTAACCATGCACCCCCCTTGTCCTGTTTCATGTGCAGACGCAGAATAGCTGTAATTCTCATATGTAATTTATTTTTAAGTACAGTGTATTGCTCTTTTCTGAAACTTTTTCCTTTTTCTTTCTTTTTTTGACAACTTTCTGCATTGGCAGAGCATCTTGGGATTGAATTTATGGGTATGGACCAATCATTCCTTTTAGCCTGCAGATTCTAGACCCTGAGAGATAAACCCCTTTTTATTTTTTTTTTTCTCCACCTCCCCTTTTCAATTCCTAACCAATTTCTTTATGCTTTAGAAGGGATCATACAGCTATAACAACAACCCTTGTCAAAGTGTTAGTGGAGATCAGTTCACTCATATGGTAATAGTGATAGGATATTCCAGACTTAAGGAGTTCTAGGAATTACTGGAGTGATCATAACATAGGGTACATTCCTTTTTCTGCTGTATAGTTTTGACTAGTTTTGACATCTGCTTTTGGTGAGTTCTTCTAGGGTTGCCAGGTTTTGGAAACACGAAGTTTTAGGCAAAATTACTAACTAATGTATTAAAAAAGAGAAACTGTTATGACCACTTAAAATTCTGCAAATTTGCAGTGTTGAGCACTGATTTTTAAGTGAAGTTTTATGTCTAAACCCACATCTAGGTGGTTACACATCATGGGTAAATCAGTTGCGTATACATATCTGTAAATGATGTGCATATATACGTTCATTTCCGGGTTTGTAAATTCAAAGTGGACTGAAAGTTATTTAGGAACTTGAACAGAAGTTTACAGCTAGACTCCAGATCCTCAAGTCAGCAAATATATGCAATATTTCTAAAACTAAACTCAACGAGAACATTGGCAGTGGGTACTGTGTTCATATTTCAGCTTTAAATATATTGGAAATAGATCTTTTAAGTCTTATTCGTGAATAGACTGTACTCATTTGACTAGCTGTTTGTATTCAGGGGTACAAATAATGCATTTCTTGGATAGGCTAACTTGAAATTCAGGTCAGTTTTAGTTTGGAATCTCCTATAATTATTGGTAAATGAAAAAAATCAGATGGTGAGGCAGTTTTAGTTCACATTCTTATTAAAAATGCCCCCACAAAATGTCATTAGCTTAAGCTGTGAACAGTGGAAAACCCATTACAAGCCCAAATTCAAAAAATCACTCACAACCCAGCTTATTTTTGGTTTTATTATTATCCTAAGGTAGCATTACTTCCCACACATAAGTATGAAATTATAGTGGAAGATATATGGCTACATTAACATAGGAGGAGTTAAATTAAAATCCTTTTAAAAACTGATGTGCAAATTTTGCTTTATATATGAAACTACATCAGCAGAACAATCTCTTGAAATTAAATTCTTTTAAAAATCCCCAGAGATCTGTAAGAAGAAAAACTTTAAAACAGAGCAAATTTAAGACCTTATATATCATCAGTTATGTATAAATTAGAGTGATGTGAAATTAATTGCATAATATGCATATTTAAAAGGCTGCACATTTAATATCTTGACTTAAGTCCTTCATTGATTTGATTTTCGTATCATTCTGTAGGGGAAAAAAATTATTGAAATTACTTTTAATACTTAACAGGCTAAAATCTTTTCTAAATTCTCACTGGACATACAATTCTTTACAGACTTTCCTGCAAGGCTGCTATAAATTTTTTTCAAGATAGTTTGATCAGCATGTATTATTTAGCTGAGTGTCATTAACTGACTCCATAAACGTTAACACTGGTCAGAGAGAGAAGGCAGTTTTGGGGCAAGATGTAGTATAACTGCAAGTGCCCCACAGGAGTTCTTTGCAAAGCTCTTTTTGGCCTTGAACAGAGAGTCCAAGGCTTGTCTTCGATGTACCATGCCATCTGCAGAGTCTTGACCAGGATCCCACTCCCATCCCAGCCGCCAGCATCCCCTGTCACCCACACTGGCCCCTACAGAACAGCAGGGCATCCCCGATTCGTCCCCTGTCAACCAGGACATGAGAGCTTGCTGGTTTGCTGGGCATGACATGCCCAGGTGCATGTGCCTTCCTAGGCAGACCTTGCCCCCAGAGTTTGAGGGAAGGCATGGCAGCACCACCGTTCATGCACACCATGCCAAGCTGCATTGTCCTTAGGGCCTTGTTTCGAAGGGCACAGAAGGGAACAAAGGCTGTGAAAACAGATCCAGGGGTTTAATATCTCATGCCCATCAGGACCTGTAGTCCCAGCAGACGGGCTGGTGCTAGGAGCGTTGCTCAGGGCTGCACCCACAGCCATGCTCCCCCATCGTCTGCAGTGAGTGAGCACCCAGAAACATCCCAAACAAGCCTCAGCCCACTGGCAAACTCAGTCAGGCCATCACCAGCCAGCTGCCCAGCTCACTTGCAACAGCCTCAGCCTGCAGCAAACCTCCTGGAGTCAGTGCAACTTTTCCTTGAGTATAAAAACTGAGCAGGGTGTCCACTGTTAAATAATCTTCTACTTCCTCTCCCTTGCCCTCCAAAAAAAAAATGGGTTGATATGTCATTATTCAGTTTGCTTTCATAAGCTAACAGCTGACAGCATGACAATAAAAAAAAAAAATAATTCAAAGCATTTCAAATTAGCCCCTAAATTGCTTAGCACAATTCTCTTTTTTCCTGTGACATCCTCATAATACACCATTTCCATGGCTAACTAATAAGCGCTTTCAGAAGGGGCAAAAATGGGAAGGGGATCAAGTGCCACTAACTAGCCTAGGCAAGGAGTTATGCTGTATGAGAAATCCCTTCACACTCTGCTTCAACCTTTTTTTTTGTCCCCAAGCTTTTCTTCTCTCTGTTTTTTTCCAGTTCCAAGCATGCTGTGCGAGGCCTGCAGTTGACTTCTCTACCCTTTTTCTGGTCTTTCCCTATATTTCATCTTCCTCTTTTTCTTTGTCCTGATTTGGTTTGGTTGGAGTTTCAGCCCTTCCTTTCTTCCCTTTTATGACTTTCTGTTCTTGGAGTTATATTTATTTTTCTTTAATACATTTTTGCAGCATCTTAGTTTTACCAAACTCACTTCTTCTCTCCTCTTCCCCCTCTTTGTTAATAATTAGTGCTATTAATTTTGTCTGACAGTGCTCATGACCTGTTTGCTGGTGTTTGGTTTACAGTGGGTTTGGCTTGTAAGACAAATTTGTTCCATGGTGTGGTGCATTGTATCAGAGAAATTAAAATTTATTTTTGCTTTTTTGGTTTGTTGCATGGAGTATTTGCCCCTTGCCTACAGCAACTTTAAAACAAAACAGACAAGCTCAGGAAACACATTGGAGAGAAGGCTCTCTGTTCAGTAAGGAGTATTTTCCCCTGAACTAGTGTGTCTTTTATGACAACACATCATTTGGACAGGGACATATGGCACATGTGAGAGACCATTGTGCACCTCTGTACCAGCCCCAGATATAAGTCCCTTCCAGCAGGAATAATGCTGACATTTATCCCAAAAGTAGTGCAAAGCTGTGCAGGTCTAATTCATTCATTTATTTTTAATCACCTACTGGTATTCTGACTGTGGTCGATATTGCAGATCACTATTGGTCCGTTCACTTAATCAAAAATAAGACTTGAGTAAAGCTAGACATCCATTTTTGTCCTGACAGCAGGAAGACAAATCCGCATCTGTAAAGCGTCAACACAGAATGCGCCTCTGTTTCAGAGCTCCTTACATAACATTTCCCCAGCAGAGCACTCAGCAATGCTCTCTGCCAAGCATGAGCGAGGCTGGAAAGCATCAGTAGCTCCAGCCCAAACATTAGCAGCGCTACTAACACCTTTATAAAAGTGAAATATCTCCAATGAATGAGATCGGTAACAAGCTGTCATCACTGAGCAAGCTGCCACCCTAGATAGAGAGTTCCTTTGTTGGTCACAAAGAGATACATGTTGAAACTCTGCGTTTCTCTCACACAAGGCACTGCTGGTCACTGATACTGCTGTGTTTTAGGAACACTGGAGAAAGAATCTGAATTTTGTGACCAGAGCTCAAAACCTGTCTTCATTTCCATTGGTGATATAATTACAAGCCAAGCTCATGTCTCAAATGTAGAAGAGTATTTTGAAATCTCTCCTGTAAAGACAGCTGAGATATAAATTGAAATGGGACCAGAGGGATATTGGATATAAAAACAATCCAAAAAAGATAATAAGAAAATAAATTTCTCATAAGACCTGTAAAAATGGCTTTCATTCCAGCTGTCTTTGCGAGACTTCCAAAGCATTTGCAAATTCACGTTATTACCTTACCACAGTGCATTTTTATTTCCAGCAAATGCTGTCATTGTCAATTGTGAAGTTGTTTCTTAGATATTATTCTTGTTGGCTTAAAAAAAAAAAAGTGACTTTTGACTGTAATTGTTCTCATCCCCAGTATTGTGTTAATAGTTTGTGGTGTCGTCCTGTTCTCCTTGCAGTCAATAATGAGTCTGCCTGAAGTGTGGTGGCTGTGTCTCGGTGTGGCTGTGTGAATCTGTGCAGTGGTTTGTAGCATGACAGCTGTTGACTGTGTGCTCCTTGCTTAGCCATCCTCCATGTTGTGACTTTCTCTGTTTTTGTCCCTTTCTAGAAGCTGAGGAACTGTACCAGAAACGTGTGCTGACCATAACTGGCATTTGCATTGCTCTTCTAGTAGTTGGCATCATGTGTGTGGTGGCCTACTGCAAAACCAAGTAAACTTTTCTCTTCTATTTTATATCTGTGGTTGTTAGACAGGGCCTTCCCAGTTGACTGTAGCTTCTCTGGGCATAAGGTTGTATCTGGGTTTCTCTAGAGGTGAGCTTAAGAGACAGACTTGTGACCAGGGTACTCTGGTCCAAGCCAGATGAATGTGGGTCTCCATGTCCATCAGCAGTGCAAAATAAGACAGGTATCTGAAAGGTTTCTTAGTTTTCAAATATACTTTGCAATTTTTTGTCCTTTTTTTGTGTGTTTGTTTTTCTGTCACCCATTTCAGCTGGTTTCCCCAGCTGAAAAGGAACAAACTCCAACACTGGAATCATGTTGCTCTCCAGCAGTAAATTTTATGTATAAGCCTAATTTGTTTGTACTTGAGACATGATTAATGATGCTAAAAGTTACTATATACAAAAGGCCAAAAAATGAACACAAAAGTGCTCTCAATGCAAAAGTAGGCGTTTAAATGCATTCTGTGAGTCTCTAAATTACTGGGGGTGACTCTCAAACATGCATGAGGCACTCTGGACCATAAATTACACAGAACATCAGCAGAATTTCTGCTGCCAAAACTTCTGGCTGCTCTTATAAATCTCCCTACCAAAACACAGAAAACCCTTATCATAAATATTCCACATATGTATAAACCTGATTTACTGTTTCAAGGCATGATTGGCAATTGGACTGCTGTTTTTTGTTGTAAGCCCCACCAATAATGGATGTGTTAAAAGTGAGGGAGAAGAGAGATCGTTTGTCCCTCTCAGTGAGAGTCCAAACACATACACACAGCTGCTCCCACCCATAACCTTGTGCCAGTGGTCAGTGGGGAGCAACTGAAACAGTAATAAAAAATCACATCAATTACTGCTTTTAGAAATCACATCCCCATGTCTTTCAACAAACATTTAGTCAGGATCCTGAAGGATGGTTTTCTGTATAAAGAGCCCCCAGCATCCATCAGAGGTCTGGATGCTTTTTTTGCCCCAGACATCAGCAATCACTGTGAACCAGAAGTTGGATGTTTTCAAACACAGCTGATGAGAGGGCCATGCCAGGATATGGCCCTCCAAATGCAGCAGTGGTGCCAGACTGTTATCTGTGAGGTGATTTGCATATGCTCTTTTCCCTACATAGGGGAAAACTCAGAAACCAGGAGAAATCCTGGACTGGTGTTAAGAGAACAACCAATGTAGTAGCTTAGATTTTGCTGGTCTCCTTGCAAGAAATACTGCTGATCAATTGCCAAGGCGGTATCTTCAGACACTGAGTCTTAATTCAAAGGTACTTTATTTGCAGATCATTTACATGAAGAAAAAACCTTCTTAAGTGAAGTACACACTAACTTTCCCATTATGCTTTCTTCTCAGTTTTGTGGAGTAATTTCTTTTTTTAGTTAGTGTCCTTTTACTAGAGGACAAACAGTACAGATAGAAGCATGCAAATTCAAATACTTTGGTCACTGAAGGTGGGAAGTAATGCAGTTTTCTGGGGATGGATTCTCTGGGTTACATGTGCCAGGATTTCAGTCCTGTAGATGACAAACTCAAAATCCTTCTAGAACTCACTTTCTCTACCATGTTAAGGAATTCAGGTTGTTCTCAGCTCCCAAGGTCTCCAGAGTCTCAAGAAGGGGAGCTGTGAAATCGAGTTAAAACCTTGCTTGAGTGTCGCTTCTCAGCCCAGCACATCTTTGAGTAGCTCAGGTGTCTCCTGGCACTGTACTCTCTATATGCCTTAACTACTTACATGTCCTAAGATGATGCCTGGTTATCCTCAAAGCAGAAAGGCCACATGGATCACAGACTGTATCCTTCTGCCACAGGAGCATTTCCAAGACAGATGTATCTGCGTATGCCACTCATGTGGTGTGATATAAATTAAGCATTTTCCGATATCCAGGCACATACACACAGACATAATATGTAAAATGCTGTGTGTCAAGTCATGTTTTCATTGTCTTTAAGCTTCCCTGGCTATCAAGCTTCAGCATATTTATTGCCCTCCCTCACTGCTCCTATTGTAGAGCTTGGAATAGTCCCCTTGAGTTCAAAACAGAGTTGAAAATGATTATATCTTACACTGTCCTACCCTGCCAACACTATCTGCACTTCTGCACATGACATAGCTTTTCCCACAGCCAAAGTCATACGCATTCCACAGTGTGTTGGAGCCTGCATCCTCCCTTCACTGCCCTGGATTCTGTGACAGTATGGTGGAAGTTCTCCAGTGTAATGAGAGAAAACTGTGCAATATTCATAAATTAAGTCTGAAATTGAATAGCCCTTTCTCTGGTTATTTATTTTGGTGTTCTATTTAGTGTGTTCTGCATAGCCTTCACAGTGCCAGGTTTTGGTATGCTATAAGTTTTGTTGCTGACAACTTGTAATGATCTTCTGAAAAGTTCTTCTGAGGAGAGTTGGAAGGATTACAGAATCACAGAATCATTTAGGTTGGAAAAGACCTTTGAGATTGAGTCCAACCTTTGACTGACCACCACCTTATCAACTAGACCATGGCACTGAGTGCCATGACCAGTCATTTCGTGAATATCCCCAGGGGTGGTGACTCCACCACCCCCCTGGGCAGTCCAATGCTTAATAACCCTTTACATTAAGAAATTCTTCCCGATGTCCAACCTGAACTTTTCCTGGCACAACTTGAGGCTGTTTCTTCTTGTCCTGTTGCTACTTGCCTGGGAGAAGAGGCCAACACCCACCTGGCTACAGCCTCCTTTCAGGCAGTTGTAGAGACTTACAAGGTCACCCCTGAGACTCCTTTTTCTCCAGGCTAAACAACCCCAGCTCCTGCAGCCACTCCTCATGGACTTACATGTTATTAGCAAGTGGGGAAACAGCAGCTAAGGACAGTAGGAGCATCAAAGTCAGCCAGAGATCATGTCATTAGTACATGGATAGTTCTACTAAATGCATTAGCAGCCATGGCGTCCACCTGGTAATCATTAGGTTCCAGAGCAAATCTGATGTTGCTAAAACAAAACTTTGCAGAGCAGCCAGGAAGTCTGTAGGCTCAGGCCTGTCTCATATATTCTCACTTTGGATTTCTGAGGCTTCCTATGCACTCTTCACTTCTTTAACACATTTATGTATTTGAAGTACACTGTTGGGGTAGGGGATGAATCCCACCAAAAAATGTGTAACTGCCGCATCACAAAGACCATGTTCCAGTGTCTGCAAGCAAGCCCTGAGGCACAGACACCTTGGCTCCATGTGATGAACAGAGAGGCGTACCTTGATGGGCTGTCAGAAACCTTACCTTGGCCCTTGTGAGGGTGTCAAGGTGACTGGGTTAAAATCTCTCCCCCCTCCCTTCTGAGTGCAGAAAAGTGCTCCTCCTGAGACAGAGCATTGCTTAGAAATGGCTTCCCTTTTCCTCTCACTTATTCCTGTCCCCCTGTGTCCTGCTGACTCCTGGAAGGGATCCCAAATATCCTTCCCCCTATGCAGGTCCCCACAGCCCCAGCTGCAATTAGACCTGTGGTTTTCAGAGTTACTCTGAGCTCTAGCAGCAGTGGAGAAAATTCTGGCAAAAAAAGTGATGTTATATTATTATCACCAACATCAATATGCTGAAAGGCGCAGCTGCTTTCCTTTTGTCTATTAAAATCATTTCCGTGTTTCATGCACAGGAAGCAAAGGAAAAAGTTGCACGACCGCCTTCGGCAGAGCCTCCGCTCGGAAAGGAACAACGTGATGAACATGGCCAATGGGCCACACCACCCCAACCCGCCGCCAGATAACGTCCAGCTGGTGAATGTAGGTTTCACTGCCTGTATTTCAGCCTAGGCTGCCAGTGCCACAGGAAAGCTCACCCCACAGCTTTTAAACATCTACCTGCTGCAGGCTGGTGACTGATTTCTGCTGGCTTTCTCCACACAGAAAAAATTGCTACCGCAAACTACTGCCATCTCCTCCATCAGAGAATAGTATTTTTGGTGTATCTGATGGTAAAGGAGGGTTGCCATTCCACGTCTCTGTCTATTGGGACTTCTCATTCCCTTTTTAGATACGTTTTTATAGCTTGATTGGGATGCAGACCTTTGCTACTTTCCTCATTTGTCTTCTCCTATTTTGAGTCTAGATGGGCTATGTACACAGAGGTGTACATGAATGTGCCAGTATGCATGTCAGTATGGTTTCTTCATGTATCTAAGTGACAAAATTTGTGCTTTGGCACATGTGAAAGACTGAAATCTGGGAAGGAGGGATTGGCAATTGTGTATACAATGGGCTGTGAATTACAGTTTGTAAACCTGAGGTTTGTCTGGGTTTTTTCAGCAGTACGTTTCAAAAAATGTCATCTCCAGTGAACATGTCATCGAGCGAGAAACAGAGACCTCGTTTTCTACAAGCCACTACACCTCAACAACACATCACTCTGTGACAGTCACCCAGACACCTAGCCACAGGTACTGGAGGGGGAAGGCAAATGGCAGCTGTTGCATGTGATCCACTGCTGTTGCAAAACCAAAAAGATGTGTAAAACAACAAATGAGGGAAGATCTATGCTCCCTTCATAGTGTTTTCATTTTAAGACAAACAATATTTGATGTCATATCACCTAACTAATTATCTTCACAGGAATTTACAAAGATCTTTATTGTCTGAATGGCATTCCAATACTGTCACAGTGAATTTTAGTATATGCAAATTGCTAAATCAGTGACAGTTCTGATGACTGGAAAGCCCTCCTTCCCTCTCCTTTTATCAATACATGCAAAATCACCTTGATGCCTGTGGATTCATACAATTCGCTAAACTCTGCAGCCCCAGTTACCGACCCAAAGGTTATGCTGCAGATCCTGAGTGACAACAGAACCCTCCTTTTCCTGTGTAAACTTTTGCTTATACACATTTGCCACCAAAGCCCACTCTCACACTACCCCTTTCTCTTTCCTGGTTGCTGCTCTCCAGCTGGAGTAATGGCCACACTGAAAGCATCCTCTCTGAAAGCCACTCGGTGCTCGTCAGCTCTTCCATGGAGAATAGCAGGCACGCCAGCCCAGCAGGGCCCCGGGGCCGCCTCAATGGCATCGGTGGGCCACGGGAAGGCAACAGCTTCCTCCGGCATGCAAGAGAGACCCCCGACTCCTACCGAGACTCTCCTCACAGCGAAAGGTAGGACACACCACCTCATTGCTTTCAGCTAGCAAGGCGTGGTGTTTTCCCAGATGGTTTCAAAGCTTGAGGGCACAGGAGAAAATGCAACAGTGCAGCTCCTCATGTAGGGCACACATCTACTTATCCATAAAGGTGGAGAGCTTAGTAGTAGTTTAAAGTCTACTAAAAGCATTTCTTCCCTTCTTGTCTCTGCTGGATTTAGTCCTATTAGCCAGCAGTTCACACTTGGAAAAGCTCAATTGGAGTAATTAGTCAGAAATTTCCATTGTAAAGTATAAACAGAACTTTGCCTGATTACCGATTTCTTAGAAGATGCAAGTGAGAAAACTGAGAGATTTTGTGGGGAGAAAGTAATGTACTGATCCACAGGAGGAGGGCACTAAGGACTCCTAAGCGGTATAGAAATTATGCCACCACCTACTTTCTGGAGTATTCCAGCTCCTAAACCCTTTAAAAATTCCCCTTAAACCTTTATTAAATAAAAGCAAGGAACACAAAGTGCAAGCCAGAAGGACTCAGGTCATTATTAAATCAGGAATAGTTATAAATTAAGCTGGCCAGGAGCTTTCCAACCAAGTAATTTTTTTTCTGAAATGGCTGGTTCATTAGTTCCTAAAGTCTGCCTAGAAGTGCATCAGCTGCAAAAAAACTTACTGAAAAAATCCTTCTCAGGTTTAGGCTAGCATTTTATTTCAAGATAGCCCCAGAATAGGAAAAGAAATACTGAGAAGAAACAAGACATTTAAAGAGAGCTTTGCTCCCAGGAATCATAGGCAGAAGAAAAGGAAAACACAATGTTATGGACCAATTCTCTGAGCACTTTGAAATCACAAGAGATTTGGCTTTGTAGGGTGTCCATTATGTCAAAAATGCAGCCAGGCAATCCCCAAGGACACTGAGTTGTGTAGGAGACAAATTGTGGTTTCCAGAAAAATGAATGTGCAAGTACAACAAACACCATTTCTGTGGTACTCCCCTCTACCACACAAACATCTGCTTAGCAGCAGGAAGAGGGCCCACTGAGGAAGGACCCTGAGTGTAGTAGCACCAAGGATAATAAACCAGCTCTCCTGTTAAAAGTTATGTGTTATTTACCATGGAATTTAATTTGAAGATACAGGGCTCACATGACATAAACAGCCATGGCTCCAATCCAGCAGAGCACTTTGACAAGATTATCTTTTAATCGTGCAAGTAGGCCCACTGAAATCAGCAAGATTACTCACATGGGTAGAGCTCAGCATGTGCTTAAGTGCTTTGCTGGATCAGGACCTGTAACAGTAAATACCATGTTGTCTCCTGCCTGGGAACTGAGCAGGATGCATGGCCACACGCCTGCCAGTGGTGAGTATTAGAGCTTAGTATATTTGGGCATCTGCATGTGAGAAGTGAAGACCATTCTTGCTGTCTGCCTGCATTGCACAGGACACCCAAAGCATCATTCTAATATGAACTGTTTAGATTTAGTTGAGGGGAGAGGAGCATATTTCTTTTTGTTTCTCTGAGAAGAAAGAAGGCATCTCATCAATTATTGTGTCTCTTGAAGGTTGTATTATAGGTCAAAAGCAGCAACATTTCTGTGCTAATTCATCAGGCATTGACAGCCGAGCCTGTGCCTGAAGCGATCACAAATTTGGAACGTGGGAGATGATAGTTCCCTGGGCATTAATTGCAGGCCTCATCTATTTTTAGCAAGCAGGAAATACATGGCCAATTGTTCCTGAGATGGATTGTGTGTATGTGTGTGTGTATGTAAGGGAGAAAATGAGAGTTATTTGGAACTAAAAATTACTCAGAAACATAAAGGAATGTAGGAGCTGACAAGTTACTTCCTGAAGCCATCAAATGTTTTTGTACTGTGAACTGGTAGATTAAGGCTGTACTCCCTCAAATTTCAAATGAAATTGAACAGACATTACAAGGGGTTCTTTGGCATTACCCCATCCATCTGCTAGATCCCATGCCCTGCCACCTGTGTACACAAGCAGAGGGCACAAGCAGTTTTATCTTGGATATCTTCAGCTGTCTTACAAGAGAGAAGATCAAAAAACACCATCTCTGCACAAAAGGCTGGACTATATGATGAAGTTGGCAGCATATAACTAGTTAATGCTTGCTGGATGGCCATGGATACACTCTGATCCCCTTTCACTGAGCCAGCATAGCTGGCCATGAAGCTGGATAAATCAATCACCTTTTAACCTTCCTTTCAGGATGGGCTAGAGCTGCACGAGTTGAGCTCCTGAGCCTCAGATCGCAGACAGCAGCTAGTTAGCACTGCCTTGTTATGGTGTGGGGGAATACACCAGAAGTGTGTGAATGCACAACACTCCATTATAAGTAACTTGACACTGTTGGAAGCATACACAGTACACTGAACACATTTAACCAACTCAATACGTTAACAGAACCAGTTTAGCTAAAATCCAGTATGTCATGAAGACGTATATCCAGCAGTGTACCAGCTGGGAAAGTAGAAAGGCTTCAGTTTTTCAGACAATGCCTGTTTAAAAATT
The DNA here is from genome assembly GCA_013397775.1 of Eulacestoma nigropectus. Classification (NCBI taxonomy): domain Eukaryota; kingdom Metazoa; phylum Chordata; class Aves; order Passeriformes; genus Eulacestoma; species Eulacestoma nigropectus. The sequence goes on along the minus strand of VZTE01005072.1, from coordinate 181,789 downwards.
TGAAAGAGATTGAAAGCTCACTCATGGAAAGAGAAAAAATTACCTAATTCATCCAATGCACAGACCTATTCTTTGCCCTTTGCTCAACCAACTTGATTAATTCCCATGCATAACTCCAGGTTTGTTTTTTTCCTTTCTTTTGCTCCTCAGTTTCTGTAAATCAATGTGCAATCAATGTGCCTCTAATGAAATCAATTTACACTACTGCACATCTGTCCAGAATCTCTCCCATTTTCTGGTTTTTCCTGTAACTCCATTTTTGTCAAGTGTAATATGTGCAACTGAGTCATAGGTTGGATAAGAAACCTGGGTTCAGATTTATTTTGGTAAATTCAGGCTCAGATAAATAAACCACTAATGAAAAACTAAATAACTACATCAGTCGTAGACATATAGCTTTTCTCAATGGGCCTGTGTAGGAGATGGAGCTTAGAAAGATTTTAACTTTGGACACAGATGAAATTTGGGCAGGTGAATTTAGGATAAGCATAAAAGCAAAGCTAGACCATGTGAAGTGTCATGCTAGGCATGACTGTGCTTTTGATCAAATGGTTTTAGGCAGATCCTTACCTGGCATGAATCTACATGACCTCATAGCATGTCTACTGATTCAAACCAGTTGAAAGTCTCACATTTTTTGTTCTGTTTCTTTAGCAAACCCTGTAATGGCACCTGAGCTTCATTTTCAGAAATCACGTCTGACCACAACCCTTCCCACAGGAACAGGGACAAATTTTGCAGAGAAATCATGGACACTAGGCCAGACAATCCTGTGTTTCAGCATTTGTTCTCATATGAGGTCAAAAGATACTCTGTGTTTCTTTGCAGATAGACCTACCAGCCAGGGTAACTAGCACCCAAGGAGTGGAGCAGCACAAAATTCCTGGGATGGTGCTACAAATGCTTCTCTGACTATCCTTGGTCATTAAAATTAGCAGAATCTGGCTCTAGATTTTATCCAAACATTACTTTCCTCCTTAGCCTGAGACAGTCTGGTTGCCAGAAAAGGGTGAAGCCCCAAAAGGACTGTCCTTCAGTTCCATTCCTTTCTTCCCCTTGTCTGTTTGCATGTACCCGGATTCTGGTCAAATCCTTCCAGAAGTGCAGCAGCTGTTTGCCTTTTGAGAAAATACTTGCAAATGCATTTTGTTTCTGGCAGCCTGTCTGTCTCTGAATCCCATTCCTGGATTCATTCCAGAAAGTTATTCTGGCAAAAAATTTACAGCATCTCCATGGCTGGGATCTGGGAGTTTTGCTGCACTCCTTCTGCTTTCAAATGTTTTTGCCCAAAGTCCCAGAAGTCAGCAGTTTATAGGATTAATAGCAACAGGAAAGTTTCCTTAGTAGCCCTGTGTGAGGATGCTGGGGATCTTAAGGGATCCCTGCCATTTCTCTCCCAGTCCACATGAGCTGCTCTGTTCACAGGTCACCACTGCTCCTGTGCTCGCAACCTTTCCCCATCTCTTTCCTCCAGGTATGTCTCAGCTATGACCACACCAGCTCGCATGTCACCCGTCGATTTTCACACTCCAACTTCTCCCAAGTCCCGCCCCTCCACAATGTCACCACCGGCTTCCAGCTTGACCGTCTCCATCCCTTCAGTGGCGGTGAGTCCCTTCATAGAAGAAGAGCGACCACTGCTCCTGGTGACTCCACTGCAGCTACATGAGAAGTATGACCACCACCTTCAGCAATTCAACTCCTTTCACCACAACACCACCCATGAGAGCAACAGCCTGCCACCAAGTCCTCTGCGGATTGTGGAGGATGAGGAGTATGAGACCACGCAGGAGTATGAACCAGCACAGGAGCCTCCAAAGAAACTCACCAACAGCCGGAGGGTCAAAAGAACAAAGCCCAACGGCCACATTTCCAGCAGGGTGGAAGTGGACTCTGACACAAGCTCTGAGAGCAGCAGCTCTGAGACCGAAACCGAAGATGAAAGAATAGGCGAGGATACACCGTTCCTGAGCATACCGAACCCCGAGGCAACCAGTCTGGAGCCAGCCACTGCCTTCCGACTGGCTGAAACCAGGACTAACCCGGCAAATCGCTTCTCCACACCAGAAGAGTTGCAAGCAAGGTTGTCCAGTGTGATAGCTAACCAAGACCCTATTGCTGTATAAAACATAAAACACATAGATTCACATGTAAAACTTTATTTTATATAATGAAGTATTCCACCTTTAAATTAAACAATTTATTTTATTTTAGCAATTCCGCTGATAGAAAACAGGAGAGGAAAAAAAACTTTTATAAATTAAATATACGTATGTACAAATGTGTTATGTGCCATATGTAGCAATTTTTTACAGTATTTCAAAAATGGGGAAAGATATCAATGGTGCCTTTATGTTATGTTAAGTTGAGAGCAAGTTTTGTACAGTTACAATGATGGCTGTCCCATAGTATTTTGCAAAACCTTTTAGCCCTCAGTTGTCCTAGCTTTTTTGTGCACTGCATTATAATGACTGGATGTATGATTTGCAAGAATTGCAGAAGTCCCTCTGGTCGCTTGCTGTAGAATCCCCAAATCAGAAAGCCCTGTAATGGCACTCCCACCCTACTCCACCAGAAAAACATACTTATACACACACACACAGTCAGAAAGAAAAAAAGTAAAAAATCTAAAAAAAAGAAAAAAAAAAAGATAAAAAAGTTTAAAAAAAAATTTCTTATATGAGAACTTTTATTTGCTTTCCGTATATGAGATGAGTTTTGTCTGCTCTCTGCCAGCTAAAAGGTTTGCTTCTTTGAGCACTGGGATAATAGTAGATCCAACAGCATGCTACTATTAATTACAGCAGGATAACAAAAAACATACAAACAAAAAAAAAGCACCAACCTGCATTAAATAATGTTACTTATAGAAAGAAAGTAATACTGTGATTTTAAACCAAATATATTATTAATCAGAGGTCAGCTTGTAATCACTAGGAGCAGCCATTTCATTATTTTCCAGATATTAATTGTTCTAGTTATCCCTTAGGAAATGGGTTTAAGTTAGCTGAGGCTTTGAACCCAATATTCTATTTAAACAGAAAAAAAAAAAAAAAAAAAAGAAAACAAAAAAAAAAGAGGAAAGCATTTATATTAGTTTATGTTAATGGGGCAAATATAATAGATATCTGTAATCAAGCAAGGAAGACATCTAGCTGGAAAACAAATGCCACTAATAAAAGTGCAATCAGATTTCACCTCTATTTTTTAATGTTGATTTCTAATACATGATTTATTCTTTTGTTTCCCCTCATTTTTCTTCCCCTTTTTCTCTTCCTCAGAAAGAACCCTGACAAGCTTCTAGCAATACCTTGTTAGAGTTGCTGTTGAAGTAAGGCTTACTCTTGGACACAGAAAGACCTTTCAGGGAAGAACTTGATTTGCTGAATGGTTAAAAGGTATAGGCAGATAGGAAGGACAAAGCAGATGTATGGAGTTTATTTCCATTTACCTTTATTGACTCCATTACTTGGATTGAGAGAGGCAAGGCTGATGCAGAGCCCATTGATGAAGGCAAGCACACCATGTGAGTTACAGCCATAGTGTAACCCATGTGTGACTATTTGATATCAGTGTTTGTATAGCCAGTGACAGTCTTGAAGTCATTGACTAGTAATGAACAAGGATGCTGTCAGTGCTGGAGCAGATGTATCCATCCAGACAGAAGCAAATGGCCTCTTTTGCACTGAATTCCTATCAGTTTAGTCAGGGTCACTCTGCTTCTTCTATACTTTTGATTTTTTGTTGTGTTCAGTTGGCACAGCATTGACTCAGGATTGATGTGGAAAACAAATGTTTTTCCTAGACTCTGGGGATACTGAAAATGAGAACATATGTTTTACAGGTATTACTGAGCTCTAAATAAGAGCCCTGTCAAGAGAAAAAGAATTTCAGCCAAACTACACTCATCCTTTGGGCCACATTCTGGTCCTAGTTAAATGAAGAGAAACACATCAAGGAAATTTTGTGAGATGCGAACCTGAGGAACTAAAGTCCCAACTCAGTAAATTGTTCAAGCATATGCTTATGCTAATCCCAGCAAAAGTTACCTTCAGCATGTGCTAGACTCTCATTGACACATCCAGCACATGCAAAAAGTTAAACATGTGCCTAAGAGTTTTGCTGAACAAGGTGTCCTATTGATTTGAGACCTGAAAGCAAAGTATAGAAAAAGAAGCTCTTTGCCAGGATGACAGAAACCAGTGAGTTCCTCACTGTATAAATACCCATATCACATTAGTAAGAACACACGTGAGTCTACCTGAACACCAGATTCAGCAGAAAGAGAACAAAAAAAACCTTAGTATAAGAAACAAAGTTGTCCACTAGGATGTTCGTGGTAGAACCGAAAGGCTAGGAAACTAGCACCACTTTGGTCTATGTGGTGGCTGAAATGGCACTGCTTATTTGAGAAATATATGGGAGATGGCAAATACATACTGTCTGGACTTAAGTCCCCTTTGCCATTTTTCCCTAGCTGGCATGTACTTGAACACACTTTGCCTTTGCAGACTGAAACAAAAGCTCTCTACAAATTCTAGACACCATATTCTCATTTTCATCCCTTTAGTCATGCCTATTTATCTGCAATCCCATGCAGCAGAATATCCACCTCTCCAGTAACTCTGCAACTCAGTAGTACAGAGGGCCAGGTAGGCTTTCCTAATGAAGGCCACGAGTTTCCAAAGGATTTGCACTGTTGAGTTTCTGGGGACACTTGAATATCTGTTCTTTCAGGAAGGCCTCTGATACTGCAAAGACTTTGTAGGACAGATGAGACAGAAAAAGGATGGCAGAGAAACAAGAGGTTTGCCCCAAAATCACCCATCTTAGTGGCAAAATAGAGATTATAACACAGGTCTTTTGTAAACTCCTCCAGTATGTATCACCCACAAGGCCAGCTCTCGTTGAAGTATCTATAACAGCCCAGACAGATTAATCAGAATGGAAAGGGAACATGCATTGAAGTTGAGTAGATTATTTGTTTACTGATCCTGTTATTATAGAGGGACAGTACAAAATGAAGAAGCAACTCCATATTTGGGAGCTGTGCATATGAAATTTATTTGGTATAGGTCTAGGGAAAAACATCACACTTCTTCTGTTGCAGTGCCTCAAAGTCAAAACGCTGTGCAGTTCCTGCTCTTCCTTCCCCTCGGAACACACACAGCATGTTATAGAGCAAGAATGAAATTAGGCTGGAGACTTCACATGGACCTAAGAACAAGAAAATACAATTGGGGATATGGCTGCCTAAGCCCTTAGATCTTTGTGAAGAACCCAGCCTTACAGCACAATTCATGCAGCAGTGAGTCGGGGAATTGCCCTGGCTTGGCATGCACAGAAGTGGAAGGAGGACACAGACCCTCACCTCTCAGCTTGTGTTTATCGCGTTGTGAGGGTGTTTCACATCAGTCAGGTCCACACCCAGAAGTTAGTGAGTCTACCTGGCCACAGGTGCTGCTGGCAGGCTGCAGCCAGCTCCTGCTGGCCAAGGGGCTGGAGGCTGCAGCAGCACGGAGCAGAGCCAGCAAGTGCCTATGGAAAAGGCCAGCTCCCCTGTTGGGGATATTTGCTTCATTGCCCAGACCTCTGAGCTAGGTAGTCCCAACACCCTCGAGCCATCACTGTGTAATCCTTGCCAGCTTTTTGACTGAAATCATGGCAAGAAGAAACATAGTTTGAAGAGGGGGAGAAATATTCCAGTGTTGGCAGAGTTGTTGAGATTGTCCTGGTTTATTTCCATGTCATTTAATTTGAGCCATGAGTTTTTCCTGTGTATGTGTTTATATGCAGGAATTATTCCAGGATAAAAGGCTTCTTTCAAGGGTGTATAGCTGGATTATGTTGTGCACAACCTGGTACAGCCTGCCTGTTTAAGGGGTGTTACTCATTACAGCTCCATAGAGGTTCTCATGTAACAGAGAAAAGCCTACTCCCTCCTTTTGGCCCAGTTATTCCCTTCCTCACTTGAGCTACCCCAACACACCCAGGTTTAAAAGATAATCACTGCCTTTATCAGGGAAACAGGAAAGCTCCTTCTTTCCAGTACTCCAAAACAACAATGCTGCATCTCCCTGCTTCTCTCACACACATTGCAAGCAGTTTCCTGAGCATCCAGGATAGCAAACTGGTGTCTCCTCAAAGGACGCACCTCTCAGCCTGTTGAGCACTTCTTGGCCCTGCAGTGTGGCTCCTTACCATCACCTAGGACTTACTTCTAGTAAGAAACAAACAAGCACCTATGAAATGCTGCAGAGAAGGGCAGACAAAGAACATGGCCAATTATCATCATTTGTAATTCTTTATTCTATTGTAAATACATCTTGTACATACGTGGATGTTTTCATTATTTACTGTCGTTATGGATATTGTGTTAAATGAGACACTCTTAGTTTATTGTGTAACACTGTAAATAACATAATGTCCTTTATTATTTATGCATAGGCATCTAACACGCAGAGAAAGTTATCCTCATATTATTTTAAGATATATGTCAAAAAGATGTTGCATTTTTCCTTTTGCTTTGAAAAAATTGTAATATATCCTCTTTTTCCCCTCTTTTCCTTTAAAAAAAATGAATGCTAATTTATTGTTCAGGAGAGAAAGGGGATGTAACTGAAAGGCAAACTGTTCAAAGAACATGCTATGGAAGCCACAAGCTACTGATAAACTAAAGAATTTATTACCCCAAATACAGCAATAAGTAATTGTTGATTTATTAAGGTTTTGTTATTCATTTTCAGTAAAAGAGGTGCTGGATTAAATTGTTTATGTGTGGTCCTGGCCCAGCTGCTCAGCAGACTGTGTCAGGTCACTAGCTACCATCTTTCTGTATCCAAACATTGTTGTAAAGGTCTTGTTCTGTTGTTGTGGACCACTGTTTCTTGAGATTTCTGACTCATCCCTATGGAGGTCTCTGGCAGACACTCTCATTCCTACATACATTTTTAGTTTCTGAAGTTAGAATTATTAGCTCTACCCTGACCATTACTGCTTAAGATGGATGAGGATTGGGGAGGGGGAGGAGTTGGGGGGGGGGCAGAAATGACACAGTCTTGGGACTGTGGGAGCCTGTTCTACAAAAATGTCACCTCACTGTTCAGCAACGGTCAATAAAGCAAAGCAGATACTAGGAACTATTAGATGGCATCACCATGCCACTATATAAATTCATGATTTGTGCAGGTCGTAAATACCATAAGTGGTCCTGGTCTTCTTGTTTCAGGATAGAAATAGCATAATGGGGAAGGGTTTGAAGGGAAACCAAGGTGAATAAATATCTGGAGCTGGTGAGGTCTGAGGAGCACTGGGTAGGCTGGGTATCATTATTCTGAAAGGACAGTTGAGAGAAGATATCAAAGGTCTGTGGGAACATAATTATCTTGTAGGTAAGGTAGGAAAGGACTGGATGTTTAGTACCTCTTCCAATAAAAGAAATGGAGTTATCAATCAAAACTACTGGGCACCATATTCCCAGAAAAATGTAGCTCTTCATGTAAGGTGTAGGGAACTTGGAGAACACTTGCAAGAGATTGTGGACTGTTAAAGTTTCCATGGGTTCATGGTGGGGGCCAAATCTTAGGCGTTAATCCAGTGAGGATTACTAAATCCATGAAAACCACATCAGATGTGGGAAATAACTGAACTGAAAACACGTGGAGATTGGATAAATTGGAGATACTGTGTATACTGGTGCTGCTCTTCCCCTTCTCCAACCATCTGCCACACCTGGGGAGAAAGAGGGCAGATATCCAATCTGGCTGTGCTTACATGATATAAGTATGTAAAGTCATTTGCTGTTAACGAGCATTAAATAAGAGGAGGAAAGCTGAGCCTGAGCAGAGGAGAGAGAAATGCAGTAAAGACATCTTGGGTGTGTTTCACATCCCTTTGTTCCCAGGGCTAGTGCTCCCAGGCCTACCTGTTGGTACTGGATGAGATACCAAACTGTGAATGGATGGAGAAATGGAAGGATAGAAGAACGAAGGGATGGAGAAATGGAAGAACAGAGGGAAGGAGGGAGGGATGGATGGATGGACGGATGGACAGAGGGACAGAGGGAGGAACAGAGGGACAGAGGGAGGGACAGAGGGACGGAGGGAGGGAATGACTGGTAAGGGTTTTCTGTCACCCTTCCTCTTCCCCAGTTCTCAACACAGAGAGTAAATACCTGGTGGGCCAGTCAGATCTCAGTTTCCCTTGGACAACTTCCCTATCTTTCTATTTCATGTGGAGGGATCCTGTGGCTGTGGGCTGGATGCTTAGGCTATTTGCCTCACCTGAATGTCTCAGCTATGTACGGCCTTGTCACCTCAGAGCCAGCCCAAGCTAGCACATTATGGCACAGTGCTACTGTGAAGAAAAGGATGGTCCTTCCATTGCAGGCTGTTGAAATGGACTGCTTTGAGAAGACAGACCCCTTCCTCAGGCATCCCCACTGGCCTTTCATGCTTGGGAGTGGAGGTAGAGGATTTCTGAAGCAATTAAGTACCGTAAGAATCACTCGGAGTCAACAGGACTGAAGACGTCATGCCACATTTGATACAGACTAGAGGGCTTTAGGGAACACATCCTTGTGTGTCCCAAATGTCTGTCCTTGCCAAAGTTGTTTGTCAGTCCATGCTGTCTTTATCCTATGGGCTTTCTCTGCCAAGCTTCTGCCTCTGCACTTCTCCACAAGGTCTGGAAGCAAATGGCGTCAGAGAACACTGCAGGAAAATCAAGTAAACCCTTCTCATTTCCGCAGCCCACAGCTGGGTATGCACTTAGCATGCCAACTCCACCCAGTTATGAGCACATGATTTGGAGAATGCATTCCCCAAGCTAATTCTCTCTGTCTCAGTTACAACTGATGGGAAGAAAACTATGTCAAATGCCTTGAGATGTTGCAGTTAGTCACTGATGATTAACCTGTGTAGCAGAAGCAAAGCAGTGTGGATTGTGCATAGGTTATGAGCCTGATAACTCTTCTTTAGTGATAACAGACCCTTGGCAATGGCACTTTCAGGGCTAAATCTCATTTTACCTTTCAAAAAAAAAAAAAAAAAACATGGAGCCTTGGGGATTTCTGATCCCAGAGTGCCTTTTCTGCCTGATACTATGACCTTTTGCTGGAGTCATTTCAGAGGAGCTCTCATTAGAAAAGTTCTACTGATTGCAAAATTATTTCACATGTCTCCAGACTAAGGCTGGTAGGACAAATGTCATAAATCACTGATTTCCCCATTTCCACCCATGAAAACAAAGACTAAAGGAGAGTTCCACATCTCCCAGCAAGGAAGAGTTGGAACAAGATCAGGGCCCATGCACATCTAGAAAGTTTGCCATGTCACTGGGGCTGGGACAATATTGTGGCTCCAGAGGGTATTTGGAGTGCTGCACTTTCTAAGCATTGCAGGGACTGTCAGTACCTGAGACAAAGCCTTCAGCATTAATGGAATTAATTTCCTTGAAAGCTAGACCTTACTATCTAAGGTTTTAACTCCAGAAGGTAACCAAGCACCAACCTCAGCTGGAAACTGGACTTCTAATGTAAATGGCAGCTGCTAAATTTCCACTTAGTTTTTCCCCCTTGGGGATAGCAGGAGTTCCCTGCATTGGATATAATGCCTTGGAGAGGAACCCTGGCAGCAGTGCATAGAAAACCCTTGAAATAAGGCCAGCTTGTTTGATGACAGCAGCAGAGGAGGTGTCAAGGGAGTCTTTGCAAGCTTATATGCACATCGGCTGGTAGGGAGTAGAGTGATTGTTAACAACTGATTAAGTCATTACTCTGGTAATGGCCAATTTGGAGCCACGCTTCAGAAGCCAGATATTGTGTGGGAGGTATTTTTACTTACCCTACACATTACTGCATCAGTTGGGTTATGCATTCTCTATATGTACACACACATACAGTCTCTCAATTTTCTGTAATGATTTCCTGATGTTCAGTGCATGCTCAGTGACAGGAAAGGAAAAAATGTCACAACAAGGCCATTCAGCAGCTGCAAAACTTCCTGCATTCAAAAGGAAACACTTTTTCACCTCAGAGAGGAAAAATTGAAGGTGGTATTTGTCCTGTACAGCTGTGAAGAGGAAAGGGAATGCCTTTTTCTTCCCCAGTTGGACAGCCTGGATCACAGATTGCAGAGAAGCCTTCACAGGGCCACAGCTGAGAAGGGACTGGCAAGGTGGAAGATTAAGGGGACTCCAACTAGGGTAAAGGGTGGCCATGTGCCTCTCATTTCATTGAAATAACCCCAGAACAATGGATTCAATCCCAAACAGAAAAAAGATTCACTAAAGTTGTCCAAATGGGCCCTTTATGTGTGGCAAAGGGAGACAATTTCCGAAGAACAATTCTTGTCTCATGTTCTGGTTCTCAGGATGTTCCCATCTTGTGCTCTCTTTTCTCACCCTAAAGGCCCCAAACCTGAGGGTGAGTTGAGTCAGATCCTCCACAGAAATGGACAGTAACCTGCTCAATGTATATGAGAAGACCTGTGCCTACAGCAGCATTCCTAGAAAAAGCAAAGGGAGCTACTAGTGCTGTGAAAGCAGTAATCCAAAAATTAGGAAATAAAGGCCACCTACATGAATGCCACGGTATAAATCCAGGAACCTGAAATTCAGCATACAGTTTTAAAATCATCCCGTAATCAAAGCTCCAGAAAACAAAAAAATGCCATCCTAGTGATACATGAACCATTTTAATAATTAAAAATGCCCTGTAATTCTGTCAACTTAGTATCTGCACACACTATCTTATCGTATCCAACTAAAACGTTCAGTATTTATCTAATGGCTAACAATTATGAAATAAAGCTGAAAGTAATAAAACTCCAAATAAGAACTGGCAGACTACAGCTATCTTGTGTCTGTTTTATAATCAACCTCTCAGTTGTCATGGTACTAAATCACACATTCTGGGTCATATCAATGGAATAGCAGAAAGGAGCTTGTATGCAGTAACCCTGTTACTTTCATTTCCAAGTGCCAGCTTCCTTCAAATAGAACTTATATGACCTATTACAAACTCTGATTACTGAAGTAGCAGGTTTGAAGTTCAGGTAACATGAAGTCCAGGTAACAGGATTATTACCATTGATTCTATGTGCAGCTCTTTATTTTACCGTCCAATACAGTCCAGACCTTATCTCATTATTTCTGTGCCTCTCATAAATAGTTGAAATTGCCATTCTAGGGCTTCTGATGTGGAAACTATGGTATTTTTAGTAAACCTCACTTTCTTGCTTACAACTTTGTTTGACTGTCAAGAGCTGTACTGGCTCAGCAGCAGAACAGCTCTCAGCTGGTCCCGAGGTGATTGCAGTAGGTCTTCAGCTGTAGGAGAACAGCATGCATTCTGCTCCTTCTTTGGTATTTCACCAGGATCACATCATCAATGTCAGCACGTACTTCCAGGCTGCTCTTTGAAAAGATTTTTGGTTGAAGATCTAAAAGAGCTGAGTTTTTCTGTTTCCCACCTCCTTCCCACATGCGTGCACCACATCATTTAGATTTTGAAAAATTAAAAGAGCTTATGCGAGGGAGCAGAACGAAGCTGATGCTATGAGCTTCTGTCTCAGAAGTAAAAGATAAACAACTTTGCCAAAGAGTCCATATTTAACTTTGTCACATACACTGAGCAAGATACTCTTCATTTCAAACTGAGCTGCTGGGAAATGGACCATACTGCCTGTGGAAACTGATGATGCTAAATTTCAGAGCAGAGGCTCAAGCCCCCTCGCAGGCTGTCACCCAGAGACCTGCTGCCCTGTGGGTTCCAAGAGTATTTCAGAGTGTTGCTCTAAACAGGCGGCTGAGTGCGTTGTGGTGCATCAAGCCCTTGGCATGTGTGGAGGTTCCAAAGGTCAGCCGTTCTTGGCTGCAGCTTGCTTTCAGGGGTGTTAAGTGCTACCACACTGGCAGGGAAGCCCCTTGGCTTGAAGACACCTAGCCAGAGCTTTCTCCCTGGAGCAAGATGAGACACTCAGGATATCAGTAGTGCTCTTTCCAGGCCACGGGAGGAAACAAATGCACAGCTTGACTTTCTGTGTATTGGCCTGAAACCAGACACTGTGTCAGTACTCTGTTATGACAGCTATGGTAGTGAGGATTACTTCAGAACAGAGGCATCCGGTGACTTAGAAGCTGAACAATCTCTTGCACCAAAGAGCAAATGTTTTCCCTGATTTCTTGGAGGGGTGGTGGGTGGGAGCTGAGAAGGTGAAGTGCAGTGGAAACTTGCAGCCTGCAGGCTGGGTTAACATCCTTCAAAGACTGGGGGTACAAAAAGCACGCAACAGCAGATGGTGTCACCCACTACCAACACGGAACCTCACCCTTGTACATCTGAGCACTGACATGAGAGTCCAGTGACTACAGTTCTGTAACCAGCTGTAGCGGGTTTGGTTCGCCAACCGGGCAGAAACACCAATTTAGTGTAGTGGTTTCATCACATGTATTTCACTTTGTGAGATAAGGACCAGAAGAAATACAAAGCAGGTCTAAAACTTTAAAGAATATAAAGAAGTTTATTACTAACAGAGTTTGAAGTAACAAGAAATAAAAAGAAGTGAAAGCAAAACCCTCTTCCCTCCAGCACTCTCCAAGAAAAAACTCCTTCCCCCCCACCCCACCCCCCTTTCTCCCTCCAGCACTCTCCTGTCGTTTTACCACCTCGGACAAAAGGTAACAATTTTGGTCAGTGTTACAGTCTTTAAAAGTGTCTTTCTTATGCTTAGGGAAAAAGGTTCCTTCTACTGATGCTGCAAACTTCTGATTTCTTCACAATCTCAGCAGTCCGCCTGGAAATTACCTACTGAAGTGAAATCTCTCCCATGAAAATTCCACAGTATATTCACACTGCAATCATGGGCCATCATATGGGGTTACAAGTCCTTTTAAAGATGAATTCTTCCAGCCCAAACACAAAGGTTTTCTTTTTCCAATCTCTTTTAAACATAAATTATTTCAGCTTAAACACAAGGGCTTCTCTGCTTCTTCACAAACTTCTAAAAGCTGCTTCACAACTACATGGCCTGGCATAGGCATTTTCTGACATCTTCACATGCTGCAACATGAATTCTCACAGGCATGGATTTTCATCTCCCCATACTTTTATAATGATTTAAAGAGTTCAGTCCTCCGCAGCTGCTAGAAGGGGTTTTAAGATTGGCGCCGGAACGCACACACCCTTTTCTCCCGCCGCCATCTCAGCGTCGTCCCACGTGACTGACTTTCTCTTTCTCTCTGACCGTGCAGCCTCCATGTTCTTCTCCCTCACGTCTTTCCCCACGGGCTGCGCTGATGTTCAGTTCGGTGCGAGCTGTGCAGGCTGGAAAAGGAGGCTCCCCTGGTCCCGCTGGGTCTGCGCGGGCTGCAGGAGGGGGGAGAGAGGACGCTCCCCCCGGGCTGCATGAAGGGGGAGGGGAGGCCCCTCCTGATTCAGAAGCCAAGCCGGATGGATTCGGCTATGGGGCAGCCCATAGATAGTTTAGCTGCTCGCGGCTCTGAGGGAAGGGAGAGGGGTGAGGGAGGGCAGGCAGGAGCCCAGGCAGAAGCCCGGGCTGGGCCCGGAGGCCACGCAGGGCTCAGAGGCCCCTCTTCTCCCTCAGGAGACCGGGAGCCAGAGAGGAACTTCCTGCCCTTGCACGGGGTTTAAATATGCAAAATTCACAAAAGTGCATTGGCTTAAAAGCTTGTCAATCAACTCAGTTTCAACCCATGACACCAGCTGTCCCATCCACCTATAGATAATCATTGCACCTATGTGGCAAGAACTTGCTGGATATTATCCACTGCCCATGCAAGATGTTTGTTTTGCTTGAAGCACATAACTGCACTTGTCCAAATGTACATTCTCACAGAAGACTCCTTAGTAACTCCAAAGGTCTGATCTGTCTGTGAGAGTCCCCTAGACTTTGCAAGCTGGTATCCCTCTACGGGACAGGCTATCCGCTTTGTTGCTGAAAGCAAAATAGCAGTGACAGCAGAGAGCCAAGCATGTACTGGCCACAAGGCTACTTAGCTAGACTTATGCTCAACAGATGGTATTTCTAGGAATTCCTGAAATATCTCTATGGCTAAACATAGTGGTCCTATCTCTCACTCTTGTACTCAGGCTAGTAAATCACACACCATCTCTCTCACCAAGATATCTGACTCAGTCCAAGTACAAAATTACCTATATTGCATATGCTGAATTCTGCCTCTCTGGAACAACCTTTTCCACAATTGCATTAAACAGGCAAAATGCCTGAGGTCAGATTCAGGAGGAGAGGCTTGAGAAAGTGCAAAATCTCTCAAGTAGTTGGGGAAAAAGAATCCTACCTATGAATTATTAATGCTTTTGTTCATCATTTGCTTTTAACATAGAAATGAAAATAAGTGGGTTAAATGCATGGAGTCTTCACCCCTGTCCTTCCCAGGAGAAACTTTGCTGCTTTTCTTGGTCTTTGAAGAGTAATGATTTGCCCTGGAGCAGAAAACCTTCTACAAGGATTGTAGCTCTGATTTGCACGTGCTGATTAGCCTCAGTATCACCACAGTTTTGTTGTGCAGATGAGCACTCTGAAGCCTCTCAAAAGATAATATATATTCCCTGCCTTCATTCACAAAGCTGCAGAGGTTTGGCAGCTCATGAATGACTGTTTTGCTAATAGTAATCACTAATTCAATGCCTGGGATTAAAAACTGGATTGCTAATTCTATTAATGTAACTGGCAGTGATAATGTCACAGTGTTATGTAGTACATAACCTTATTATAGCTGAAGTTTGTTACCATACTTTGGGGTTCTCTCTCAGCTAATTTGCAGGAAGTTTCAGCTGCAAACAGCCTGTTTGAAGTACAAAATACTGATCCCATGCAATGTCCCAGTACTTGAAATTACCCCAGAACAGAAATCTATCTGAGCCTAGTGCCATTACCGGAAAGGGAGAGGAAAATATCTCTGCTGGTGGCTGAGAGACAACAAAGCTGCTTGGAGTACTCAGTAATACAGTTTGTTTGTTTGGCCTTGTTCCACGATGTCTGGTCCTCAGAAGATGACTTTCTAGAGTGCATGTGAAATAGGCCATGACCAGCTCCAAAGACAGGGAAGCAAAGATCATCTCACTGCTGCTCCTATTTTCTGTTGACTGCCTAATTCTGCTTGTTTATCACCATGTGGAGTAGGGCAATAAGCTGATCAGCAGCGAGTATTTAGGACCTTTGGAGAAGAAAGGTAGGAACAGTTCAGAAGGCATAACTGGAAAGGAGTGACATAAATTTCTTGCTGATGAGAGAGAGTAAAAATTCAGTATAGCTCTAACACTTAGGAACGCCCCACCCCTGTTAGGGACAGCCACGGGGGCCTTTGGGCTGAATAGCTGGGACTTGCAGCTCTGTTTTGAGTCCACACATGGACCTCATTCCCCTAACACCTACATGCTGCAGCCAGAGTGCAGTGGCCTGGGACAGGACAAGCACTTGGATCATTTCTTAGAAAGCTAATTCTGGAGAGGCTGTGCACAGCAGTCATCTCTCCTGTCTCCTATGTTAACAGGAACACATTTGCTGGACATCAAGAGCAAGTACTATAAGGAGGAATGAAACATGGAGCTATTGTATTATCCAGCTTCATTAGATAGAATTCTTCATTAGATAGAACCTTCTGGTTGCCATTGAAGAAGCAGCAGTTTTCTTGTCCACTGCAAACAATTATGCACAGTGGCCAGAAACAGCATGACAGAAGTTACCTTTGTGCGATCAAGACTGGAGGAAAATAAATGTGAAACAAAACAGTCACTAAGGCAGTCTGCCATGCTGCAGGGAGAGGTCTGCTTCCCTCCTGGCACTGAGACCCTCCACCACAGAAACAAAGTGACAATGGATTTCAGCAATTGATAGTAGTAGGCTTCCAGAAACTGAAGCCTTTCCTCATTTACTCTAAGAATGGAGGAAGAATGACTTAACTCATTGGCTGGGGCATGTATATATGGATGTCCACTAATGACTCCGAGGCACTGTGCCAGGCAGCAGGCCTGTGCCACATGTGAGCAGTGCTCACTAGAGCATTCCTGTGTCCTTGCTGCTTCTGAGTAGAAACACACTCATCTTCTAAAACACCACCTAAGTGCTGAGCCTAATCCTCAGTTTGATGTTTGACCTGCTTAGTCGGGGCCTATTTCTGTCCAGACCTCAGACAACAAAAGTACACTAGAAAACAACACATTGTTCCTTACACTCAGATGGGGACAAAGTTTTGCCTTTTGATCTTTTGCCCGTCTAATTCTTCTCTGAGATATCAGCTTAACTCTGAGGTGGCTGCAGCCGAGGCACCTTCCAAAAAAAGAATTTTTGCTGTCTTGCCACGCTTTATCCCAGCTGATGAAGCTTTTCACTTGCAGAGGATTGTGATTTTGTTCCTGCAGAGGGATTAGGAGCCGATCAGGTAACATTTTCGTGCTGCCCCACAGGACCCTGGGATTTGGTAAACTGGGTTTTTCCAGGTGTGCTGTGGCCTTCTTGCAAGGATTGACAGTAATCACCAGGTTGCACTTCGGCACTGCCAGTTTTGTCATTTCTGTGACACAGCCTGTAGGATGGGCCTTGCCTCAGGCCAGAGGCTCAGCTAGGCTCTCACAGACCATCATCTCTCTGCAGTTATTCACAGATGGAAAACAAATTGGTGTATACGGCCAGAGAAGTCCTCTTATGTTAGCCACAAGTCCTCTTATGTTAGCCTGAGTGGTCCACCTGAACAGGACCTTCAGGGACAGGCACTGTGAAAGGCGAAGATAGACCAAGGTAGACAGTTCTTCAGTGGCACACCTTGCCCCTTGGCCATCTCTGTTATTTTCATCATTAACAACCTGTGTCCCCCACAGTTACTGAACTAGCACCCTTTCTCACAAGAAGGAGCCCAGCAGCATTTATATCTGATACAAGTTGTTGTAGCTATAATTACTAAAAACTGTATCTCTGCTAACAATTTGACTGACACAAGTTCACCTGCTGGGGAGGGCTGCTCTAAGGCATTGACACTCTACTGCTTCCCTACCTTGATTTGCACAAAATGGAGCAGAAAGTCTCTTGTTCCCCAGCTGTTGCAACTTTCTAAAGTTAAAAACATCTCTTAAAGACATACCTGCAATTCTAAGAGTTTGTCACTTGAAACTGTACTTAAAAAAAGAAAACATAAAGGCCTTCATCATGTTGAAATGTATTGTCTGGTTTCTTTTTTAGTTGAGGGAGCTAAGTTACATTCTGGTTTCCATGCAAATGGAAGAGAAATAAAAGACATTTCTGGAAGTGGGAAATAGCCTAAGCGAGGTAAAAGTCAAGAAGGTTAATTAATTTTTTTTTCGGTCAAACTGTGCATTGAAGTGCAGCCCCTTAGAAAGTAATTTTCTGGATGTGTAGACAGTGTTGCTGTAGGCAACAAGAGTAAGCCAGAAATTTGATCAGATTGCTGGTCTCGCTTTAATGCTGATCTATCCTATCCAGTGCTATTCATGCATTTAAAAACTCTGCGAGGGGGCAGGAAAAGTCAATTTCAGATTAAGTGTGCTGAAGGCTAAATGAATGCAGTAGGAAAGGGTTTCCAGAAATTATGGACAAAACAAAAGGAAAACCGGGGTATAGTCTCAGTTGCAACTAAGTCCCTGTAGCCTCTTGATTCTGTCTTATGCAGGGAGCTATCCAGTCTTTGAACAGGGTCATACGATTAATTTTGAAATTAATGAGATCTTTACAAAGAAATCTGTTACATCTCCAGTGTTTAACCTAGTTACCAGCTATAGTAAATATAATGAATGTTTTCTTGCATGTATTCTTCAAGCGGCACTGTCCCAAGTGTATAAATGCAGACAGCACACATATGGATTGTGCAAATGATTCAGTACTCAACCCAGTAATGCTGAGGCCAGCAGACAATGGTCTGTTTGCTGCAAAGACTCATGTAAAAAGGATGTACTAAAAGGAGGCAGAGAGACTGGGAAAGTAGGTGTTAGTCTGTTTAGTCATGTCAGCTTTCTCAGGCTGTTCTATGGCAGGCAATAAAAAATTGCTTCAAGGACTCTGACTCAGCTTTGGCCAAGGCGTCTCCTCTAGGAGCCTTCTGGAAGGATTGGATTCAGTTGTCTTCTTCAAATATGCAATTTCTTTTTAGACATCCCTCCAGTGCCTGGTATAGGGAGGGATGTATCTGCTTTATCCAGCATGCACTGTGCTGCCTTACATCTGCCCATACCTGGTCTCTTGCTGAGGGACTTCAGGATGAGGCACTTCAAGCTGATGGGAATATTCCCTTCCAGCCTTGAACAGACCCAGTCTATTCAAGGCACACTATCTATAGCCAGCTACATGGCTCTTCCCTTCCAGGACTGGGCCACTAGTTTATAGGTGAAAATGCTATGTCATCCAGCTCCCAGGCTGATGTATTTTATACAGGATTTCCAGTAGAGGGATTCCTCTTCACCTCAGAGGGCTAAATTCAGGTTCACCCTTTGGATTAATCACACTAATATCCTGAGCTGGTGCCTGGAAGACAATACAGCAGATAAGAGTGGTGGCACCTCCCAGCTGGGGCTTTGGGATGGAAAGTGTACAGGAAAGGAGTTAAAAAGCAAGTGTGCTGACCAGAGACACAAGCCCATATACAAAGACCAAAAGCTCTCCTGTGATCATGACAAAACTGAAGGGCAAAGAAACAAGAAAAATGCAGACATCTCATTCACCGTGATGTTGGGTTCAGTGGGAGTGGAGTCTGACAGGGCCAGAAACACCAGACAGTTTTACCTAGCCTTTCGGATTAGCTGCGAATACCTTGAAGGGCTGGACTTGCACTTGCATGCAAGGCATCAGTCAAACATTGGCCATTTTCTACAGCCCAGAGTATCAGATGGAGTACGTGATCAGGTAGGTGAGGGAGTCAAATTTGAACTAGATTTTCAAAGGTAATTTTCATCTATTCCTATTCTTAAAAAAACCTATATTTAATTCCTTGTTTCAGGATGACATCTCTCCCAAAACTGGGCATAATCTTTGGTTTCAGGGGCAGAAAAATATCTATCTACTTGTGTGACTAGCATTTTTATGGGTGTCTAAGTGTGTTAGCAGAAGCACGGTGTATCTGTTTAAACTGTTTCAGCAGCTCAGAGAGTTACGCTGTCAGATATTTTTCAGATTAGTCCTTTTAGCAGCTGATAACATATGGGTCTGAACGATGTAAGCCTCGCAAAAAGCCTGAAAGGCAAATTAAGCAATAACATGGTTGGTGCTCTGGCATCATAACAAACTGTTTTTCTTTCTAGCGGTGCACAGTGGGGAGAGGTATTCCCTCCCCTTCACTCTTCTTGCGTTCACCCTCAGGCACAAGATGACAGACTCTGTGCTAAGTATCTCAGGCTGCTTTGTACAGCTGAGGGTACCAGCTGTCCTGCTGGCAGACCCCAACAGCATGACAGAAGGACAGCACCTGGAGGAGCTGGCAGGCTCTTTGCCTCTCCCCCTGGGCTCCTCCAGCCTACCCCACAGCCATGTAGGAAGGGCATCCCGTGAGCCTGGGCAAAGCAGAAGAGAGAGATAGGGAAAGACTATGGAGTTGAGTTAAGGAGGAATGAAAGCCTGCTTTAACCCTAGACCAGTCACACTTTTCCTGATCACCATCACCTGTGAATGGGTAGAAGCGGAGATAGCAAGTGGAACAGGACAGGACAGAACAGCATGGAAACCAACCAGGAGCATGGGACAACCCTTCTGCCCATGCACCCTCTGTTAACAGACAGAAACCTGGGATGGGCTTTGCCTGCTGCCCCAATTCTAAGTGCCATTGTGCATGTTTCTTGCTGCAGTCCAGGAGGTTTGGGAAGGGGACAGAAAAATGACAGGGAGAATGCAACAGAGAAGGACACTGCTGGCCATTATAGCCTGGGATGAAGAACCACCGATTAAATTTTAAGAGAGTAGGAGGGGAAGGGAACTACTCCTGGGAAGGGCTAGAGAATTCCCTCAGGCAATAAGCAGAGGCCTGCCCCGAGCCCTGCAGGAGCATTAGCAATGCTATCTCACCTGGTCCGAACAGGGACAACTTCTCTTAAGACCCAAAACCATTGGTGTCTGACCAATGATTACATGGTTTTCTCCCTGAGAGGAGGTCTGCTTGAAGGGGGTCTGAGAGGGGGAGCACAGGGCAATAACAACCCACCTGCTGTCTGCCTGACCTGGGGAGCTGGCAAGGGATGCTCAGCGGCAGGTTTCAGGATGTCCTGGCCCTGAGCCATACTTCAGCTGGCTTCCACCACCTGATCAAAGAGAGCTGTTCACCCAGCAGTAACCATGAGGTGGTCTCACTGCCATGCTTGAGCAATTTGCTGGGAGAAGAATAAAAGGCACCCCCAGAAAGGGTCACAGACCTGCCATGATGCTAGGGAGAGATGTGGTGTGGAAGAAAGAGGCAAGATTTGCTCAGTCAAGAAAAGCCCCAGTTGAACGTAGCATTGAACCCTGAGACTTCCTGAAGCCCACCTGCATGTTCCAGTGGCAGTGCCTGCATAACAATTCCCAAAGCTAGCCTAATGCTTTTCTGGATCCTTGGAAATCCAAGCTGGCCTCAGTAACAAAGTGCAGATACACATTGGAACATACAGGCACATCCTGTGCTGTAATGCTGTGATGAGGGAAACTCCTGGTTTTGAAATCATTATACTACCTAGCTGAACTGCATAAAGTTCAAATAACCTCTACTGGCTGTAGTCTAGCCAGGAAACCTCGACCTCTGGAGTGAGGTCATTAAAGCTGAACTTCTGGAAACTCAGAGGTGTTTGGAGAGCCTGTTAATTACTGTACTAATCCTTTAGACAGTGCTGGCTCCCGGGACTTCCGGAGCATTAGCCCTTTTAGTAGCACTTGGGCCCAGACCACTCCACTCCTCCCTCTCAGGAGTACCTCCTGATGAAAACATTGCCAGTATCTTTTCCAAGTCCACACATGCATAAGTAAGGCAGTCAGGAGAGTCACAGGGTGTCAGAAGCTGGCCCTGAGCATTTCTTAACAGATGTGAGTCCTTTTTGTCTCATTATCTGGAGCTGACGTCATCTGTTTGCTGTATTTGTCTGACACCTATGAAGCCTCAGATGGTTCCTACCCACTGTGGAACTGCCTATTTTTTCCAAAATCTTGTCTCTTCCAATACCGTAACCCTGTAGGCTCAGCAAGCTAACAGGTCAGCAGAAGGACAGAGTGCTCTGGAGCCAGAGCATGGGTTTAATGACAGTGGGGAAATCAAACACCTAACCCATTAAAGATGCCTATGACAAAATATGAACACAATCACAATAACAGTGGGAACAGAGCTCATCAAAACAGTTGTATTCATTCAACCAGACAAAGTAGCTGCTGCCCAGCAGCTCTCACTGTTTCCAACTGGGCACTCACATTCCCAAACACGAGCCTTCCTTACAGGTGAGCAAGTGATGCCCCTACACAGCAGAAAGAGCAGCAGTGTATTGCAGTTAATGAACTTCAGCTGACTGATCAGTTATTTTCCAGCAGGTTTACTGGGCCATGATTAAAAAGGAATCACAACTGGTTTGTGTTACCGCATCTACTGCAGCAACCCACATCAGCTGCCACTCTATCAGGGGCATGAGAATGCTGCTTGGGACTTCTGGCCATCCACCTGCTTGCCTGGTAGTCCTTCTGCCAGGCTAGGGACCTAGCACACTCAGCTGGAGTTGCTACACACATGCAATTTCCTGAGGACATTCAGGCGTACCAATCTCACTGACCTAGGCACTGAGGTTTCCAGCACGACTCTTCACATAGTGGGAGCCCTAGAAGCCCTCAGAGACCCCCTACTGTCCCACAGACTATACCTGCTACTCTGCAGGCAGCACAGAGGAATCCAAGAACTGAAACATGAATTCTTGAGTGCAGTGGCTCCTGGATAAGGCCTTACCCAAGGACTGTCATTTCCCTGGCTTTGTCATTTATATAGCATAGAACATCCTGGACAAAGCATGTTGAGACAGAGGCACAGCTATTAGCAGGGTCTGTAGCTGTTGACAGGCATTGACTGTTATGGCGGATGTTACTTTTGGAGGAAAATAATATTTGAATGAGACAAAAAGAAAGGTAAAGCAAGAAAAACCTCTCTGGCAGCAAGTCAGGAGAGAGGCAATAGAGAGTCAAGTGTTCTCTTCCTGTTTTTATTTGCAGGGCAGCAGATGATCCCCTGTAATACTTCACCACAACAATCAGTCACACAGGCTCCCTCCTGGTACTCCCTGCTTATGGGATGCTGTGCACACTAAAGCACCCCTTGCTCAGGTGTGACTGTTGCACACTACCCGGTTGTTGTTCTTGGTGCGTACATAAAACAGCTCCCAAGTATAAACCAAAGCAACTGTGGGCAGGAGAAAATGGAGAAAGCAGGCAGAACTCTCAGATTTGTGGCAGTCACTTTCTGCGGGAGCCCATCACAGCACAGAGCTGAGGTTGCAAGACCATGAGAACAGCAGCAAAACAACAAAAAGAGAACACTCCAGCAGAGGATCTGCAAAACACAGCCGCAGCATCTTGGTGAAAAAGTACTGAGTTGCAAGTAGAAGGCAGACTGCAGAGTTGCAAGTTTCAGCTTACAGCAAGTCTATTTGCAAAAGCCCTTGACCTTACAAAAGCTAAGGCACCCCTCAACGAGCAGCTCCAGCAGGGAAAATTGCAGAAGCCTTGCGTTGGAGTAATCGGTAAGCTAGTGCATGAAGTGCTATTTTTCACTTTGAGAAAGGAAGACCAAAGTTGCTGCCCCATACCTAATACAGACCCATCAAGGCAAGGATCTGAGCTGCTCTCTCCCTCATCCCATATTGCTGCCATGTGTCTGTGGCTGCTCAGTACAAGATTGTGCTCTCTTGTGCAAAGAGAGGAGCACTCTGTTTAGGAGCTGGACAAGCTTTTATGCTGGGGATCCAGAGAGAGGTTACCTTTTCTGGCTCTTCTCTAGTCTTCTGCAGCTTGCTTTTGCCAGGCTTAGACAGGTCTAAGCTTGTCCTCTTTCTCCTGGCACTAAAATCTCTCTATTTATTGCCTTAAAAAGTTGCTGCATCTAATCTGAAAGCAGAAGAGAGTCAGAGGTGTATTCCTTAGCTGTTTCTGCAGACCTGAGCAGTCACTTCACCACACAGAGATGTTCTCAGACAGTTGATAGCACTTGAGCCATTGTTCAGAGAAAATTGGGGCCTTCAGGAAAGAGTAGTCAATTCATGAATATTGCAGACTAAAATTTTGCTGCAATTCATGGTTTTCTGTATCCCCTTATATGAAACAGTTTCCTCACTGGCAGCTCAGAGAAGGTAGTCTGTGAAAACACAGTTTCTTTGTAAAAGAAACCAAAGGGCAGTTTCCTCTTGCTGACTGTGTCCTCATGTACCTCAGTAAGGCAAACTGATGAAGAAGACTACGCCTGGCCCAATCTTGGATTGAGAAGCATAAAATTTCCCTGTTCTGGAAGAAGTCTTTCTGTTGTATCTGTGCACGAGCTTTAGTTGGCTATTTAGTGGCTAGCAAAATTTAACAGCCTGCTTATGGTCTCAGAGCTGGATCTAGACCATGTAAGTATCAGTCATGTAACCTGAACATCATTAGGCCTGGGATCATCATGGCAGTTGTGCTGCTGGACCTTGCGTCCATTTGTGAGATCTGAACAAATCCAACAGTGCTTGCTCTTTGAGCAAACAAGCCATGTGAACAAGCCATATTTTGCACCCTAGCAGGTAAGTGTCAGAGACTGAAATATTATAGTTTAAGACTTAAACATTTTCATGAAGGACTTCTAAAACTGTATTACAACTCGCTGATGAAGATAAGATAAAGTAACAACTCAAGGCTGGGGACATTCACAAAGCACAAGCTTAACACCTCAGGGGTGGAGATCACGGCCCCAGGGCTATCAGCTGCCAGGCTCACACAGACCCTCACAGCAAAGGGTGGGGGGAGAGAGGCTTTGGGTGTGTGCTGGAAAAGCCTCTGGTGAGAGGCGCAGTGACCGCCCATCCTCCGCTGTGCAGAGGAGCCCAACTGAGGGGCCCTTCACCCGGAGACAAGCTGCATCCACGTGAAGGACAGAGGAGGTGACATGGCCCATCAAAGGCCCCCCCCAAAGGGGTCCCCAGACCCTGCACCCGAGCACCAGAGATGATGCAACAGACCCCCAGTGTTGCAAGGGACAGTGTGTCAAGCTGGCCTCTGCAAGGGAGGCACGTGGGCGTTCCACCTGCCCAAAGCGTGTATTAATCCACGGGACTCTGTACTCTTCGGCGTGTGGCAGCAGGGCCACGGCAGCAACGAGGGACCCTCACCACCAGAAGACCAGATGGAGGGGAGCAACGAGATGTTGTTGGGTCTCTTGTATGGATGATACGCTTCCACCTAACCCCTGTCACTGTCTCCCTGTCCCCCCACCCCCCACGCACACTCTTCTTTCTCTAGTTCTTTCTTTCTTTCTTTTCTCTTTCTTTCTCTTTGCCTCTTTTACTATTAAATAAAACATAACAATTCTTTTGGCACCAACATCTAACCTCGTTTGGTTTTAATCTACTTTCTGGATATATTTTGAACCTTCTAAGTTCCCTATGGTTTATACGCAGAGACTTGATTTTCTTTGCCCTTCTGGGTAAAAACCAGATTGCAACATAAGATGCTGGGTTTTATAAGCTCATCAACCTTAAGCTAAAAACAACAAAAGCTTTGTTTCTGTTGCAAACAGCAATGGTGCAAGAGAGTCTTTACAGAGTCCTGCTGCCAGGCTCCTAGTAGGTTTGACATATAGGTTTGATACTTAAGTCTATGTATTCTCTCGTATTCTGAAAATAATAGGATACAGGAGGGAGAAGGGGGAAGAAAGAGACAAGCCCTTCACCTCTGGTCACTAATGTGCCAAAGGTGAGTTTCCAGCTGGAGAAGTATAGCAAGCTGTGGTGTCTGAGGGAGGCAAGCAGTGCAGTGCCTTCCTAATGAAAAGTCTCTTACGAGGCTTGATAATGGTGTCAGACCCTTGGTCCCTGAGCAGATCAAGATGTTCTGCCCCAGCTTGCTCTGCAATCTCTTTCTACAGATGGGAAGAAGACTCTTAGGCTTCTTTCTAGCTGCTACAAAATTACATGGTGCACAGCCATGAAGAATCAGCCACAGTTACATTTTTGAGAAGATGTAATAGGGTGATGTTTTCTTTCCCCATGTGTGTTGCTGCACAACATTGCCATGTACAAACAAGATTTTTCACTCTGAGGGGGCAGAAGGAGATCTTGTTCAGGCTGTTACGTATGTCAGGAACAGCTTAATCACCAGTAGGGTTGCTTTCTTGCCTGAGACCATTGCTTTATCTTTCAGGAATCATCAATGTTCCACTTAGGAAATATTTTGCCTCCAGTGGTTTGTATGTGTGTGTTAGCTATCCAGCAAAAGATGGCATGACTAAATAATCCAACAAGTGTTTTATCAGCTTGTGTTTGCTCCTGATTCAAAGACAATGCCCCCCAAACAGTCATTACCCAGGAATGCAGATCTTAGAGCTTTGGCATTAAATTTCACTTAATGGAATTTGCTGCACAGATAAAACACAAAAAACAGCAAGTCCTGACTCTGAGGACATTTCCTCTGATAACAAACAGTTGACATAGGAAAAATATAATTTATCCACTGGTTTTTCTGAGGTCAATGATTTAAAAAAACAAAGGGGGGGTTTTGAGGGATTTTTTTTATGTCCAGACAAGCACCCCAGAAGAATGGATTTCAGATCGATGAGGTATTTCATCCTGATTTTCAAGTCATATGAGCTCATTTGTTGCCAGACATGCTCTAGAGGACTGGCACTAGAAACTGCAGAAGAATTGTGTTGCTGTTTCAGCAGCCGGAGGAAACTATGCTTCATAGCTGGTGCCCTAAGAGCCCCCTGGACAACCAAGTGTGACAGAGATCTAACCCTGGCCAGGACAGTGGAAATGAGTGTTACACGTACTTCAGATGTCTTTGGAACAAAACCAGCATCCACAGATGTGTTGGTCCTGATGGCCTTCTGTGTCTGATGTCTGCCAGGGCAGTCATGGGGAACCTTTCTCTGGTATGCCACAATGCTCTTCCAATCTGGAGATTGAACATGCTGGTAAAAACTCAGGGAAAACCAGAAAAGGCTTTCACCTTTCCAGAGTACTGCTATCTTTTACACAGGCAGCTGTCTCTGTAAGTTTTGCTATCATGTGTTCTTTACATCCTATGTCAGGGGCCACTGTACCCTCCTTTGTTGATTCGTCTGGCTGCAATGGGCATGGAAGGAAACTGAGAAGGGTTGTAATGTGTTTTAAAACCCCGGCACATTAAGAATTTGTGTGATGTGCAGTTGCTCTTACTAGTTACTGCCTGGGCAGTCAAGATTCCAGAAAAACTTACTGAAGCATCAGGTGGAGATCATCTAAGTGGAGAGGTATGGTATTCAGCTGCCTCTCTCTTAAATGATCAGTCCCTGCTTTTGCCTTCTTCATGCCCCATCCTTGTCTCACGGCCCTCCTGTCTGAACTTGTGAAGGTTCACCTCTGTTACGCCACGGGATGATTTATTTCTTTATGCCAAAGCAAAGGCCTGAGCTGTTCCACAGTGCCAGGTAAAGCCTGCAGCATAAACTATCTGGCACTGCTCCCTTTGTAGGCAGAGGAGCACACTGCACAGAACAGTATGTGCACTGGGAGTATGAAAAAGGAGCATTCTTCTCAGTTCCTGTGTTTTGCATGTCTCCCTCAGTGACAGTCCTGAAATGAGGGAGTGTGATGCATTTGCCTTCTCTGGTAAAAAAGAACACTTCAGCCCTAGAGGGTATTACAAAGAAACACTGAGTGGTTTAACATTTGCTATAAGAAATGGCAGAGTACATGGTCTTTTCAGGAGCAGATTTCAGTCCCCAGGTGAGACATTTTTAATAACAGTATACCTGGATAGGCACAGCCTTTCTCAGGGAGAAAAGAATAGAGGAATAATTCAGTGCCTTGAGCAGGCAGACTTCCCTGCCCTACTCTAAGAGCATGGCTATTGCAAGACTGTGTGGTGTAGATACATTTATAAAGTAAAAGATAGTGTGCTACATGGTTCCCTGGTTGTTAAAGCCTTGGAGTCATCTCAGGAAGCCAGCTGGTGGTGGAGAAAACCATTTCCTCTGGAAAGGAACTACATTTTCTATAATTTTCCTTGGGTTTCTAGAATACAAATCTGCCCATCCAGTATCAGCTTTCCTGAAGTACAAGGGAAGATGGGGTGAGGGAGTTATCAGCCATGAAGGATGATCATGACTGGCATCCAGCAGCATCCAGGAACCTGTTCCCATCAGGAGCTTGGCGACTGTCCTCTCCAATGCTTTGCACCCGTAATAGGCTGACAGGGACAAATGCTCTTTCTATTCAGCTCACCTTCACAATAATCAAGTACTAAGAAGTAATGCATTCTTGCTGCTGGGAACTCTGCAGACTTCCAGCTAGTTCTGTAGTTTGGAGGGCAAACGAAGATGACAGCAGGCAGGAGAGGTTATTTGTAGAGAGAGTTGGAAAATTGATTTGTTCCAACCATAAAGTAGTATGGCTGAGAATAAAAATAGAAACCCTTAGTCAGAAATTTCTGCATTCACTATCCATACTTAAAGCATTTGATGTAAAGTGGATGTGAGCCCTTTGAGGACACTGAAATTTAATTTTTGCTTATTTCCTCCCTTTTCTTAAGTATTTTCACTTGTCAAAATCCCTAAGTATCAGAAAATGGATCTTTCAAGAAAGAACTGCCTTCTCAAAAAAACACCCTAGTCTGATATTCATCAGGAATTGGGATATAAAAATATGCTGTTTGCTTGCCATCAGTCACTCTGTTCTATAATAGTCATTTAAGGTATTCACCAGTATCTCAGAGAATTACATTTCCACATGTTTTGTGGAGGCTAAAACTTGGGTAGGTAATCCATTGTAAAGGGACTGTGGTTTAAGTTCACCAAGTGGCCTTTGGGCTGCCTTGTTAGCTTGTGTCACCTGCCCAGCTGGCAGTCAAGGGCCGGTTGGAGGGGCAAAACTGTGTATGGGGACAAAATGGGGAAAAGTAGCAGTGCTATGTAGAGTGCAATACTGTAGAATCTTTGGGGAGTGGAATTGTGAAAAAAATGTCCTCATTAGTGTTTCTGCTAGTTTGGTAGACTTCCTGAGAGGAATTAAATACCCCAATTCTCTTTATTCACTTCTCCAGAATAAGAAAAGCAAGCAGACAAATTGCCTTTTCCTCTAATTCATTACTGCTGTGAGCAAACGCAGAAACCCAGCTGTTTCCATTGCCTCTGTGGTCCCAAGATGAAGGACACATCTGCAAATCTCTTGGTGGGCAGTGGAAGTATCACCTTGAATTAGGCATTTGGGACAAAAGACAAAAATATGTATTTCAGCCCAGAAATGAATTATAAGATCCTAGCAATATCACAGACTGATATTATCCTTTGAGAACTTGAACAATTACATGCTAAGGACACAAATCTTGCAGGTACACAACCTTTTTTCCCCCCTGACCACTAGAAGAGTGTGATAGAAGAGCAGTTAAGTCATCTAGATCTCTATAAGGATCAAATTATGTGAGATTTGAGCCTTGCTCTGTGTTAAAGCTGAAATTGTATTCCCGTTGATTCAGTTGTGCATGACAATTTTCTACCTTGACTATCAGCTCATCACTCTCTCATGGACTCCGTCCACAGCCAGTGGTGATCTAAAGCAGCACCACTTCTCAGGAGTTTCCTCAAGCCAGCCTGTGATCGGCAATAACAGAACTGTGGGTTGTCAGGAAAACAAAGATGCATCATGCTATGGTGCAATTTCCATCAAAATGCTTGCAGACTCATTTTAAAAGAACTTTCATTGATACTGGGAGCTCAAATTAAAAATATAAGGTGGCTATTTTAATTGTTGATTCCAGCTTTCATGAAATCCATCTGTCCTTCTGTCGATGCAATTAAATTCTTCTTTGACTCCACAAATACAGTACCTAGCAAGTGCAATTACATGTGTGTCTAGCAGAAAGAAAGAAATACTTAGGTTTGTGAATAAGTTCTGGCATTTTTCTTGTTTGCATCTTTGACCTTTCCTATATGTAGCCATTGTGCTAATCCAACTAAAATGGACCCTTCATGCAAACTTGGCTGGAAAAACTCTTTCAGTGGTTTAACTAAATGCTGTGGTTTGCACCTCTAAACAAATCAATGGAAGTTAACCCAGGATAAGCCATTTTCTCTGGGGGAGATTTTAAAAATATTTTTAGGGCTCTGACAGGTGAATCACAGTGAGTCAGCTACAGCAATTTAAGGATTTTTAAGATGTTCCTTGATCCTGGTCTTTGCTAAAGCTACAACAGAAGTAACCACCGTGATTCCCTTAGAAGTGCAGGGGAGATGGGCTGTAAGCAGCAGAAGCTGAGCTGCAGAAAACCACTTCCCTCAGCATCTCCTGCTGCTCATAGGCTGGGAGTTACCATGCTGTGCAGGACCCTGCTCAGCCACTCTCCAAAATACTGCTTTCAGGTTTGCTATCTGAATTGCCTTTATGGCTTGGCACAACTGGGTCTTTGAAGATTCTCTTGTCAAATAGATTCAGCAGTCAAATTGATGCCAGAGATCTGAAAGTACATACACTGGCCCCCAGTTTTGACCTTACATAAATTCATATTGGCTTGATAGGACTTACTTAGCAGTGTAGTGACATGAATTAGCCTGAAACTGTCAGCAGGCTCTATGCCATTCGGACAGGTAGCCCCAGTTCGTTTTCAGGTTTGCTTCTAAGCAAGTCAAAGGGTTTGCTGAAGATGTTAAAAGCCCTAAAATGCTAAATCACTATCTAGGTTTGATTCAAAAGTGCTTGCTGGCCATTTGTTCTATCAGACAGCCTGTCTCAGGTCCACAAAAGATTGCACGACCTTAGCCTGTACATAGCACCAGCCAATATCACAGAATCACAGAATATGCTGAGTTGGAAGGGAACCACAAGGATCATCAAGCCCAGCTCCTGGCCCAGCATCTGACCATCCTATTGGTTACTGCAGGCAGTGTTGCATGGGCCAAAAGTGGACAAGGCATATCTGGGCTAGTTCTCTGCTATAAGACTGGTTGTGTCAACATCTTAAGGATCTGTTGGAAGAAAGAGTCTGGGAAAATTTAGGTAACCTTAAAGTCTCTTCTATCTGGTATGAAGAGTCAAAGGCTGCCCTACTCCTTTCCTAGCATGAGTTGAGTGACACAGACCACTTGAGATCAGACTCAAGAAAGGGCCACTGCAGCACTATTTGTCTCCTACAGTTAGGACAGAGAACTTTGGCTTGCACATTGTATGCCCTCCAAAGCAATCACAGTAATGACTGGATATTGAATATTCTTCCATCTCCTGGTTGGACCTCTCAATTACATTTGTTATACTCAAGAAATTAACTGGTAGACAGTGGCCAGCAGCTGTTTTTTTTTGTTGTTGTTGCATTTTTAATGAGATGCATATCCCTCCTGAAACTAGAGGTGTATGTAAAATCCAGGCTCTCAGAGGAGGTGATAATTTTCATATTTTTCTAGTATATCTGTTCCTAGATGGTATTTACTCCACTTAATTCAAACACAGTGGGTTTCTCATTCTTGTTTTTCCTCTTCAGACTCCATTCTGAGACTGATGTGTGAACTGTCTTTCATTCAACTAGTTTACAGTGTGTGGTCATACCCTAATTGAAGTGTTTTCCATAAAGAAACTACAGTTTTTTCAACCCTTGGAATTTTATGCTATACTTGTACTTTCTTGTGGAGGAATTGTACCTATGGAGGAATTAAACCTCTTCATTCTGATGATACACACAAACTGTTATGTATGTCAGACTTCCTTTTCTTGCTTCTTGCATTTGTTTTTCAGTGTTTTTCTTGGTAATTTAGTACCTTTTTCCTACAACTTTCCCATCCCACGGGTCTCTCTGGGAAGACAGAGATTCAGACTTCCTGAATTTAGTGGTACCTACTAAACAAAATATCTGAAAGTCATTTATGAGAACAGAAATTTCACAGCAGATTGACTTTGTGTGTCTTTTTTACAAGAGACCTGGCCTATCCCACATGTCTACTGGCTGAGAAAGGCACAGCAAGAATACTGCCTCAATCCTATGCCTTCCCTTTCTCTTCTCCTCTCCAAAAGTTAACTTCTGCTTTACCTCTTCTTCTTTGGAGACCTTTGTCTGCTGGACTCTTCCCCACCCTATGGCAAGGGAGGTCACAGACTGGATGGAGTGCTGTCCATAAAAATAGGTCTGTGGGGACACTGAAGATGTTGGGAGTTGTGGTCCCAAAAGAAGAGCTACAGTTTTGGCTTCCAAGGGAGGGAAGGTGATGTCCTGCATTTGCATGGGTTACAGCCCAGAAGAGCACCAAAACTAAAAGAAAAACACCCATTCTGCATGACTAGTTTTACATAGTCTGATGAAAACAACTAGAGTAAAGGGAAAATAGCTCTTATCTCTCTGGGTTTCCTCTGATACGTTCTTATTTCAGTATGTTTATGGATAGAGAGAAGGCATAGGGGAAACACTGTTGATTCCAACTTAGTTCTTAGTCACTTTTCCACTTTCTTTGTGTAAATACTCAGAAAACACAAGGCCAAGACTCCAAATGAGGATTTTTCCGGCAATTTTCATCATGAGGTTTAGCAGTTATGATCATGCTCTAAGAATCTGTGCTATCAGTAAGTCTGGCCCCTCAGAGACGATGGTCATGCAGCAGGTCCACACAGCTAGGTCGCCAGATACGCCAGAGTAAGTGTGGCTGAAGCCCTGTGTACCCTGTCGGCTGCCAATCTAAGCAGCTTTTTAAGGCCTCCCATCTTGGAGACTCCTTTTTAAACCGAATTGATGTCTTTTAGGGTATCGGTCTTTGCAACTCAACCTGCATTTAGGTACAGATCCCTTCTGGAGAGCTTGCCTTGAGGCAGGATGTGCCCGTCCCCTCTGTGCAACTCAACTATTGCTTCCTAGTAGTTGATGAACATCATCTCCAGTTTGCTGAGACTGCTTTAATTGTTAAACCTCCCCTGCTACAGTTTATGCACTACCTCTTCCCATTTTGCAGATTGAATGAAATATAAGACATGGCTGTTTAAAGGCAGAACAAGGTGCTATTGAAGAGATGATGGTTGTGTCCAGAGAAGGGCAAAAAAGATGAAGGGTCTGGAGCACAAGTCTTATGAGACTGAGGAGCTGAAGGAGCTGGGATTGTTTAGCCTGGAGAAAAGGCAGCTCAGCGGAAACCTTATCACTCTCTACAACTACCAGAAGGGAGGTTACAGCAAGTCAGGGTCAATCTCTTCTTCTAATTTAAAAGCTATAGGACAAGAGGAAATGACCTCAAGCTGCACTAGGGGAGGTTTAGATTGGATAGTAGGAGACATTTCTACAGCAAAAAGATTCTCAAGCATTGGAACAGGCTGTGGAGAAGTCACCATCCCTGGAGGTCTTTAAAAGACATGCAGATGTGGCACTTAGGGACATGTTTTGGTGGTAGACTTACGATGTTGAGTTAATGGTTGCACTTGATGATCTTAAATGTCTTTTCCAACCTTAAGATGCTATAATCACAGAGTCATTTAGACTGGAAAAGCCCTCTAAGATCATTGAATCCAACCTTTGACCAATCACCACCTTGTCAACCAGACCATGGCACTGTCTGCCACATGCAATTTCTTTTTCAACACCTCCAGGGATGGTGACTTCATCACCTCCCTGGGCAGCCATTCCAATGCTTAATAACCCTTTCCATGAAGGAATTCCCCTGATGTCCAACCTGACCAGCAGGTCACTAACAACTTCCTCCTGGATTGCAGGGGGTCTATCCTGCTCCCTGTCCATCTACTCTCAGCTACTACTCTACAGCTCAGGAGGCTGGTTGCCCTGGGGATAACTGGTCTTACTGTTAAAGACCAAGGCAAAGAAGGCATTAAGTACCTCAATCTTTTCCTTATCCTTGGCTACAATATTCCCCTCTTTGCATCCAAGAAAGGATGGGGATTTCCTTGGCCTTCCTTTTGTTGTTGATGTATTACAAAAACACTTTTTATCTTTCACAGCAGCGGCCAGATTGAGTTCTAGTTGAGCTTTTGCCTTTCTACTTTTCTCTTTACATGACCTAACAACATCCTTGTACTCTTCCTGTGTTGCCTGCCCCTTCTTCCAAAGGTCATAAACCCTCTCCTTTTCCATGAGTTCCTGCAAAAGCTCTCTGTTCGTCCAGGCCAGTCTTCCTTCCCGATGGCTTATCTTCTGGCACATAGGAACAGCCTGCTTCTGTGCCTTTAAGATTTCCTTCTTGAAGTGTGTCCAGGACCCTCTGTTGATTAAGGACTACAGTGGTGCTGTGATTCCAAAATTATACCGAATATATGTAAGTGTGTGTGTATGTGTACAAATGATAGTACACTGAAATGATACTATAATTCCATGGTCCATCTGATGAAAATTAGCATCAGTTATAAGTACAGGCCAGCTTCAGCCTAACGCTGACAACCTTGCAGAATCAGGATGACGACATGAGGATCAGGAACACCCTCCCAAACAGCCTTTTCCTTTGTGAAACCAGCCCCAAAAACATCACTAGCTCCAACTCGTGCTAGCACAAAGCTGTTTTGAACAAGTTGATGGGTTTCATATTAAGGGTGTTTATCCTAGAATTCCAATTTTTTAAGAATTTGTTACTCTTCTACAACTTCTTTCTGTTTTGGCAGAAGTTCTTTTTGCTCACACCATGAGAAAAAAGGGCCTTCCTATTTCACATTATGGATTTTTCACACACACAGATCAAAATGCTGCTTCTACTTTCAAAAGCTGAATTGATTCATATAATAGGCATGGTGTTTTAACGATGGGTAAAGAGTGTGGAGGTAAAGAAATCTGGTTAAAGAAACGTGAAACTGAGCAGTGCTAAAACAGAAGGTCCAGAAGTAATAAGATGAAGTCATGAATTTCAGGCACTCCTGAATAAAATGTCTTTCACCTAGGATACCTGGCAATCCAAGGGACTTGGTAGCATAGTCAAAACTGAGATGGATGATGTGAAAGATAGGTTGTGTGGAGGAGTTAGGGTGATGTGGATGAGGACGACCCTGCTGCAAAGAGAAAAGATCATTCAGTTGTACTGGACCATTCAATAAGAAGAGAAGTTCTTTTTGAAGGTTAGGGGGATAGAAGAGGCCAGGGGGATGCATGGAGAGAGGGATATATAAAAAATTGTTTGTGGGCTGCATGGGCATCTTTTATTAAACATTTCCTAAACTCCACAAAATGAGGGCCTGTGATTTTATGGCTAAAAATGTAAATGTAAATGGCTTCACTGTCTGTGGTACTCATCCTTAATGTCATTCATGCCTAGCATCTTGGCCTCCTTAATACCCACAACAAGGAGAAATTGCTGTAGAGCAATGCAAGACTGCCCTTCTTTTCTGTGTCTGTGCAACATCTGGCATAGTGAGAGGCCACTTCCAAATGCTGCCACTCAGATGATAATGAGTGTGAGATCTGCCAGTTCAGCACAATTTGTTCAAGGTCCTTATATATCAGTCCTGGTACTTGTTTAGAAGCAAGGAAAAATTATAGGAAAACTCTGCTGAAGAATGTGTTGGTCTCAGGAGTGTGTTTCCTGAGAAATTAGTGTGTCCTTACAACAGAGCATGTTGGCT
The DNA here is from genome assembly GCA_013397775.1 of Eulacestoma nigropectus. Lineage (NCBI taxonomy): Eukaryota > Metazoa > Chordata > Aves > Passeriformes > Eulacestoma > Eulacestoma nigropectus. The sequence continues at coordinate 147,072 of VZTE01005072.1, read as the reverse complement.
TTCAGGGAATAATGTGTCCTCAGCAGCTGGTGACAGATTCCTTAGAAACTTCTTTCACTCATCTTTCATTGTCCTCGTCTCTGTTCTCCATATAGAGCCAAATAAGTCAAACTTCTGCAACAACGAAGCTCAGATTCAAAGTGAGTTCTGGCAGCTCAGAAATCCCAAACACATTTCCCTCTAATGGGATCCGTTCCCACCTCTGCAGCACTGAAAACGCTGCTTCCCTGATGTTTGAACATCACACATCATGGTGAGCGTGAGCTCTAGCATAATCACCCTCAGCCAGCTCTTCTCAGGAAGAAGCACCCTGCTAATATTTAATCACTCTATAAGCTGCAGCCTCTCCACACTCCAGTCATCCCCGTGGTGCTCATTTAGCTGCACAAAATTCTTCTGTGATTAATGAATTGGAGCTGGTATTCAAGACAAGGATATCTTAGGTACGTATGGATTAACATAGTAATATAGCCCTTTCTGTTGTCTTCCCATCTACTAACTTTTAACATTAGTTCCTTGTTGTATTTTTACTGTTTACTGAACAAATGTTTCTGCAGACTAACCCAGAGTAATACCACAATCTGTCTTTTAGTGAAACTGTAGAATTCACAATTCACCACTTTGTATGCAGCATTGACACCGCTGTTGCAACATGACGACTGCTTTGTATTAAATACCAGAGTTTAATCTACAACTTTTTCTTATGTTATTTTGCTTCTTGAGATTTTTTGACAATCCTTCTCAGCACCACTTATTTTACTCCCCCAAATTTGTGTGCTTACTGAAGTTGATTTCCTCATTAGGCAATTACCCCTTCTACTAATCATTTGTAAAGAAGCTGTGCAACATGCAGTTCTGTATAGATCTGCTTCATTTACAACCTGCATATTGTAAATTCTGACCTTTTAGTGATTCACTATTTCCTTTATTTTATCCTGTTCTTCACCTACACAATACATTTTTGCTTGTAGCCTATCAGAGCTTAGCTTCTCCAAAATCCTACAGGGAATCATAGAATTTAGGGAGGCAACAAATACAGTCAAGAAGAGTCCTTAGGTCCTAAGAAAACCTGGCTCTTCCTCATAAACAAATTCAATGGCTCCCCAAAATGACCCTCACAGATTAGCGAAATATAACTTCCTTCCACAAAACCTGAGCACTCTTCTCTTATTTGTTGTATCCATAAATTCTGTCTTGTATTGCTCAGCATGGACATCAGAATTTCTAATCTACACTGCCCACAACATCCCTCTCCACAGGTCTTTTAAAACATACCTTATTTGCCATCCACCATTCCTGCTCTGGAGTTGTTCTAAACAATAGCTCTCACACCACAGTAAGAGAGGTGGGAATTTCATACTTGGGCTCCTTTTGGAGTTTTGGATGAATGGCATCATTCACGGTGACTTTTTCATTCTTTAAGATATTGTTCTATAGGTTTATTCAAACACAGATCCTCCAGCATAACCCAAGAGAAAATGAACTGTGAACTTCCAAGAGCTCATTTTGAGTGAATACCGACATGAAGAATGTATTTCGTTTTTTGCTGTGGCCTTATCATCTCACCTTGACCTCTGCAACCATCTACAACTTTTACACAGCCTGTGAAGAGCATCCTTCTCCTGATGAGTGCAGTAAAAAGATACGCCCTTGGCATGTTGTTTCTCCAAGGTTTTTGTCCTGCCTGCTCATAAATGACTAACCAGAAGGATTCCTGTTGTCCTCATTTGGTCTCACTTGGAACTTATTTCCTCCTCCTGATAGCATATTTTACCCTGCTGTTTAATCCTATCAGCCTTCCTCTTTTGAACTGAGTCTTGCGTATTGCTCGGGGTCAAGTAGTCACCTGCTGTGACATTTCAGCACTCTATTAATTATCAATCTTCTACGAAGTTTCTGCTACAGCTTGTTCGTTAGTAGTTTCATTTAAAAGTATGTTTTCAGTTCCCACACATTTCTAAGATGACCAATATTGGACAGCAATATATATGTATATTTATATGTGTGTGTATGTATGTACCTATATACTATGATTTAATTTCCTATTGCCCATGTTCTGCTTAAACAAGAATTGATATCTTTTCAAACTTCTCCTTTCCTTTTCTTTTCCATGAGCTTCTACTCTATCCTTTTTCTGAGGGTGCATTTTCTCTCACTTCACCCTTACAGACGCAACATTCCAAGAGTATCTTTGCAGTACTTCATTGCTTTTTCTACTTTTTTATTTTCTGATTTGCTGTTTGACAGCTCAGCCCACTTCCATGCTGGATTACATGAAGACATTCCACTCCAAAAGTCAGTCCTTCGAGTGTTTGTGATGAAACTGAACATTTTCCCTCACACCTTCCCTATGTCACCTACTCAGCTACACATTAAGGCTTTGCTTTTCCACATCTCTGACTGGCCCTGAACATGCCCCTGGAAGGACTTCCAAAGATGACACTGTGTAAAGCCATAAACTTTGCATAAAGAATCTTCTTTCTTACCAACCCCTTTTGCAACCACAACTGACTGTCTGTCACTATCACCTCCTTTCCAGCAGTCTCTAAAAAGCCTGTCTAGACACATGAAGCAATTTACTAGCTTTGCATCATCTGCCAAGCAGGTGTCCATGTAGTCTTCTCCAATGTCCTGAGAAGATACTTACACACATGCTGTTTATATGCAGACAGTGTAATAGCCTGCACTTGGTCTCTGTTGGGATACCTATTATCCTTTGTGCAATGCAATATATGTGCCCACTGTGAGGCTCATTTCTCTCATTTTTTAGTTAGCTGGTGGTTGGATTTATCCTTTCCTCAGCTTCAGTGCACTTCTAAAGCTGCATTGGACTGCCCTGACATGTCCAAGAAATGTCATGATAAACCCCTCTTTCTCACTGAGTTTTTCCAGACTAATCTATGGAGTAAGTGGTCTATGCATGGGAGATGGGGAGTGATCCACCTGCCTGGCAAGCAATGGCATGAGCTATGAACAGGTACATCTCTTGTGCTCCTGTGCCTTGTAGTCTTTCCTGGAGAGGAGAATGAAATTTCCTTGCTACTACTGCCTTCATTTATTCCTTGGTTTAGACAGGTTACTTGGTTTCCATGTATGGTTGATTTCTCTGGGAGAGTCGGGAAAGGCTCTCTGTTACACAGCTGGCTGGGTGTTGGGGCTTGTTTTGCCTACAAATACTACAAAAACCTACAGACAGACTCTGTGTGCCTCAAATCTTAAAAGCAGATAATTTTCCAATCCTATTTTTTCAGACTGAAAACTTTTCCTGGATCCTCAGCACACGTGAAAGGTTCAGTTTCAATTGCCTTCACTCCAAAAAGGACTTATTCACAGCACAACAAAGCAAATTGTGCCTCCACGGACACCATACCCAGAGTTAAATGAAGCTAGAGACAAATAATTTGTTGGTAAGAGGTCCACTGGCCTGCTATCTCATACATAGCGTTCATAAAGATTCTGTCAGTGAAGGAAGACTGCATGATCTCAAAAGCACTAAACAGGAGAATAACACATTTTCCTCCTAGCACCTTTTTAAAAACAAAGAGATTTAGGTATTGCCCTGAAACTCCCTGGCAGTAACTCTAGACACCAGGGATAAAACGCTGCTCCCTAGTGGTAATCAACAAACACTATCAGTAAGAAGGCAAGTCCCTCGGTAGAACAGGGTTGTGAAGAAGTAAAGCACAACATCTCTGAAATAACAATAGTATTTTTCATACTTCTGTTTTCTTGGACAGCAAACAACTGAGGTAGGAAGTAGTCGGAAAAAACCCCGTAAACAAATGCTATGTCGTCAGCACCATGGGCAACATCAATTCCCCAGGTTGCCAGGACCAGAATGAATGCACTTTCCCAAATGAATAAGGCTTCCATTGTGTTCTAAAGTACCTCTTCCTTAAAATAAGCATGGTCTAGGAATCAATAAGTTCTGTTAAATGGATTAAAAATTGAACAAAAAATAGATCTCAAAAGGTAATTGTTCAAGTGGACCAGTGTGTGAATGTAGATGATACTAGTTGTATCCCTGAAGGACTGATTTCAGTCCAAGGGCTGTTCAATATTTTAATCAATAATCTGGAAGGAAGCAGGAAAATCATTGCTGATAAAATTTGCAGAAGAAATAGGAATACAGAGAATAATGAATGGCTAAGGAAGGGTTCCTCAGGGAAATCCAGATTACTTAAATGTGTACTGCCCATTGTAGGCCTTTGTGTTTGACTAACAGTACAAATCAGTAAGAAGCAGCCTGTGGTGAGGAAAGGACAGTTTTGGGAAGCAGTGCCTCTGGCAGGCTTAGTTGATGTGCATTTTAAGTGAGAGGCTGCAGCCATAATAGTTAACACGGTCCTTCTGTATAGGAGCTGTGAACAAGGAGCAGAGACAGGGAGCTACAGACTGTTGGCTTCAGCTGTGGTGCCACCATCCCTACACCATTGTGTTCAGCCTGGTGTCACTGGTATGGAGAGGATGCTGGAGGAGACAAAGAGATAAAATAGGAGAGCAGAGGGCTCAGAACACAGATATGTAAGTGGTGCAAGGTCTGAAAATTCTGCCTTGAAGTAACAGCTTCAAGCACCTTGGTTTATTTAGAGAGAGAAGGATGGGATATCGATCACTTTAAAAGCAGTTGTTTTCATCCTGTGGTTACTGATGCACTGACAAGGGATCATCCAAGACAACTAAGTACAAATGGAAGTTCAAAATTTGCTGGCCTGGAATCTACTTTTGTATGGGGAAGTGTTCAGGAAAACGAAAATTTAAAAGAATTGAAAAGAGAATTTCGCAAATAACAAAACAATAGGAAGGTAAGGTACTAGAGGGAAAAATCCTTCTAAATCCAGGAGCTGCAAAGACAAAAGAGGATGGGAATGATTGGCAGTGGAGTGATTGCTGAGCGGTGGCTAATTGTTTCATTGAAATCTACATATCTTCCTGCAGAGTGAAGTGTGCTAACTTACCAGCAACACACAAATGGATCAAATGAAGATGGAGGCATAACAGGGCACCTAACAGGCACAGCATCTCCCTGACTGAGAATTAAAATGCGTCTGGGGCCTGTGCTCTGTGGACTTGCAGAAAGGTCACATTGAAGAAATTTATTTCAGGTACTACTTTCACTTGATGCTAGCAGCTACCACAGATGAGCTACTTTCTACAGGAAAATTTCATTTTTGGGAGGCAAACTCAGAAACAGGGTGCAAAGGCATTTCTGATTCCCTGAGTTCTGATGTGTGAAAGGGCATGCATGAAAGGTTTTACAGTACTTATTGAAGTGTAAGGTCTATTTCTAATATCAGTAAAAGTCTGAACTGAAGAATTCTTAGCATCCAAAGCTTCTCAACTCAGTTTGGTTGTCTGACAAGTATCCTGACCTCACTGCACCAGATGGCACGATCTCCTAGAGGGATGGAGCTTTGCGGATGTGAGGAAGATAGCTGCAGGTTTCAATTTCAGTCCCAGACTAATTTTCTCTAGTCACTGATGCAAAATATTGATTTCAAGGCAGATTTAAAAGTGCTACTAATCCACAGGGGAATGACAGTATATATTTAAATCCCATATGTTGATTAGAGCAGTCAAAGGTCTTATATGTAATTAACAGTGTATTTTTGAATACATTTAGTATTCAGTTCTGTACAGCACAGTCTTCAAGATGAGGGATAGAAAAAGAAATAAGATAGTAGAAATATAGGAACAGAGCATTATGAGAAATGCAAGAAACTGCCCCAGACCCACAGTATCAGGTACAAATTGTGGGTTCCTTCATTGCTCATTCAGCTTAGTGTCTTCAGGTCCATTGCATAAAGGATGTCAGTTTAGAAGAGGAGAGCTCGATGTTACGGGGCTTTGGCAAAGTCTTGATAGCTGTGTGATTTTCTCATTCCAACACCTCTTATGAAGGTTTCTGGCCACTAGAAGAGCTCAGTGTAGCACTCACTAAGCTCTCACTGAGTCCCTCAGTGATACTTTCCCAAGCAGTATAACTACGAATTCCTATGATCTCTTTTGGGTGCTGTTCTCTCCTGAGTCCTGTTTTCTTCCTCCATGCCCTTGCAGGCATGTGGCCAAATCTGTTACAGCAGCCAGCTTTGCTTTGGGTGGAGAAGCTCTGATCCTTGAGGATATTTCAGACTCTTTCCTCTATTTCTTGATTACTTTTTGTTTATCTGTTGTAATACTTTGGTGTTAAGTGGAAGAAGTGTGTCAACACAAACCAATACCAAGTGTTTTCGGAGCAAGAAACTCCTCTACATTGCATTGGCCCTTGAGTGTCTAAGTCTCCTGAGTGTACTGGAAACTACTTGCTAAGTATCTTATTAGAGCTGGTTGAAATGTTCTGACTGGACACCTGTCTTACACCAAATGCCCTTTTGATTAGATTGAAACATTCCACAGGAACACGTCACTTTTTATGAAAATTATTGAAGTATTTTATTTCTGCCAAGCTGGAGCTTTTGGTGTGATGAATTTGCTACACTGGAATGGCATTATGATATGCAAAATGGCAACACTGAGGTGAAGAATTAGAGCTTTCACTGAGATGCTGCGTTTCGATAAAATTATTTTTATTACATTTTAAAAATTAATTTTAAAGGGAGACATGTGGGGGACAGCTTTGCAGGGAAAAGATAAAAGCAAGGCTTATCAAAAAACATCTTATGCTTTCAAGCTGCCTATCTTAAAAAAGCTCTGGTTTCTGGGCAGCCTGCTCTTCAAACACAACCTGTTATCCACCCTTCCCACCTCAGCAGCCCACTTCAGCCATGCTCCCGACACGCCCCACTGGGTGACCTCGCTTCCTTGCAGCAAGAAACCTCTCCTTGAGACAGATGTCTTCGCAGGTCCTGCTAAGGATCTGCTCCAGATCTGCTTTTCTTGGGGCTGATTCAGAGAAAGACTCTCATGACAAACAGATGCCCAGGCAAATTTGGCCCTGGGAGGAGGAGAAGGTGTGAAACCCCTGAACAGTCACTTTTCTTCTGAAAATATTGAAAGGAACATTGAAGAGTTTGGGTGGGATGCTGCAAAGCGTGCCAGGGTGCAAATCCCACAAGGAATGGGTGCTGAATGTGTATGTTCAGAAGGAAACCCTTGAGACTCATCCTGCAAGGGAAAAAGCAAGTTGTGCACCCATGAGTATTTACCTGTGCACCCTGGGAGAAGAGAGCAGGCGGTGGAATCAGAAGGCGGACAACCATAGGCTGATGAGGAATTCCCCTTGCACAAAGACTAATTAAATTTGGGCTGCCATGCAGAGAAGCAGATTTGTCAGTAAGACTTCCAAAAGGGGATTAGAGCCTTAAATGGGTACAAGCTGCATTTGTAATTATGCTGCTTAGGATAATATTTCTGTGGGGTACTTAGTTTTGTTGTTTGGGGAATATAGTGATCTGCAGCAGGCCTTGGGACAGGAGTTCCCTGTGCTCAAGAGTCCTGCAACAAAAGGAACATTAGACATGTTTTATTGCTTACTCCAAAACATTTGGTTGGCAGCCACTGCTTTAGGCAGTCCCCGGACTAGACTGATCATCAGTGTGTATCTCTGGAGCATTTCTAATGTCCCTGCACTGTATTACATTAGTGTGATAACGCAGGCAATTCTGGTCTGCAAAGCCAGAGCATTAGGAAGCACTGCAGTATTAATACAGCTTTCTGTTACCCAATCTGTTGTTGGGAAGAAATACAAGAAAATATAACTCATCTTTGCTATTACACCTGACCCGCTTTCAAGTGAGATGTGGGAGCCCAGATCAGGGATGATACTGAGACAGTCCCAAGCCTAGTTAAACCCACTGAGTGTTACCTGCTGTTAGTGTGCCTTGTGGACGCCAGTGATCTATATACTCAGCGGCACTCTGGGAAGCATTAAGAGGGACTACAGAGGCCTGGGTACGATGGGCACCACTCCATGGATAAAGCAAACTGTCTGAATGGACGCATACACAGAGTTGTAGTTAACAGCTCGATGTTCACCTGGAGACCAAAGACCAGTGGTGCCCCTTGAGGATCAGTACTGGGGCTGATACTATTCAACACCTTTGTCAGTGACATGGACAGTGGGATCGAGGGCACCCTCAGCAAGTTGGCCACTGACACCAAGAGGTGCAGGGCAGTCAACACGCTGGAGGGAAGGGATGTCATCCAGAGGGACCTGGACATCCTGGAGAGGTGGGGCTGTGCAAACCCCATGAAGTTCAGCAAGGCCAAGTGCAAGGTCCTGTACTTGGGTTGTGGCAACCCCAGACACAGCTACAGGCTGGGTGGAGAACTGATTGACAGCAGCCCTGAGGAGGACTTGGGGGTGATGGTGGATGAAAAACTCAGCATGACCCAGCCAGGTGCACTCACAGCCCAGAAAGGCAATGGGATCCTGGGCTGCATCCAAAGCAGTGTGGGCAGCAGGGCGAGGGAGGGGATTCTGCCCCTCTGCTCTGCTCTGGTGAGACCCCACCTGGAACACTGCATCCAGCTCTGGGGTGCCAGCACAGGAAAAGGACATGGAACTGTTGGAGTGAGTCCAGAGAAGGCCACAACGTTGATAAGAGGACTGAAGCACCTCCCCTGTGAAGACAGACTGAGGAAGTTGTGTCTGTTCATCCTGGAGAAGGCTGTGTGGAGACCTTATAGCAACCTCCCAGTATCTGAAGGGTCCTACAGGGATGTAAGAAAGGGACTCTGTCAGGAACTGTAGTGATAGAACAAGGAGTAATGTGTACAGACTGAAAGAGGGGAAATTCAGGTTAGATACTGGGAAGAAATTCTTTATGGTGAAGGTGGTGAGACACTGGAACAGGTCGCCCAGGGAGGTTGTGGATGCCTCCCACCCAGCAGTGTTCAAGGTCAATGGATAAGGCCTTGAGCAATCCGGTCTAGTGAAAGGTATCCCTGTCCATGGCAGAGGGGTTGGCACTAGGTGATATTTAAGGTCCATTCCAATCCAGGCTATGATTACCAAAAAATCAACAAACATGAGACAAGTAGACAAACCTTTGGGTAACGTGAGGCTGTTGGGTACCAATTTATCACTGCTTGTGCTAAGCAGTGCATCTTTCTGATGTGACATTGGAGGCCTAAATGACTGCAAAGTGACAATGGTTTCTCTCTTTCAACTCTGGAAGAAAATAGCAACTCCAAATAGAAATTAAAGCCTTCAAACACTGTGAAGACATAAACAGACTTTATGGGCCACCCACTGTATAACTCATGACTGAAGGGAAAGGTAAATGGAAATATTTAATCCCAGAAGAGTGACAGAAATAACATTTGGGATTAAACTACAAACTTTTCAGAAGCATGGAGTGAATCACAGGGGAGATCCTAGAGAAGATCAAGGGGATAAAGACAGTCTTTATATTGTCTGAACTTCTGCACAGGGAAATACAAGATTTCCTTCCCTGAATGAACAGTGACACTTAGGTTTGTCTATCTGGGATAAGGAGGACAAATTTACAGCATATGTGTATTGTACCTCTGGTGATTATGCAGTTCATGATACTGATCCTTCAAAGTTATATACGCATTTGTAAGCAGGATCCTGTCAACAATCCTATTAATCTCTGTGTAATTACTTCTGATTAAATATTAAACACAGATGTAAGTCTTTTGGAACTCTTCAGCATTAATTCCTGAAGAAGTAAATGGCCAGTATTAAGGAATGGTTTTTTTCTTTTCTGTGTTCCTAATATTTTTTCTGTGGTCAAGTTCCACACACCCCAAAAAGTCAGGTATGAACTGTCTGATGGCTACCAAATCATGACACTGCTCTGAGAAATGGACAGGTCTTGTGCCATGTGGGAGGTTGGAAGACCTTGGAATGGAGCACATCTGCACCATGGTTAAGGGCTCTTAGTTTTTCACCCAGAGACATTAAAAAACCTCCAACCATCTCCAAACAGACCATAAAACATTTTCCTGTGCTATTGAAATCCAAACATTCAGAGAGAGGTTTTGTCATGCTTGTTATTTTGTAGGATCCTGCTATCAGTATCCCTACTTAAGTGGGCTATGTTTCAGGATAGGAGAATTTTCTTCCACCTGAGGTGTTTAAGAGAGCTTATGTAAACAATAGATATTCACAGACGTTTAAATCACCATGACTTATTTTTAGAAAATACTACTACTACTGACATTGGCATGATACTTACCCTTTTGAAGAGTTTGGTACTTTGGTTTCTTTCTTGGAGGGTCTGGACCTAGTGACACCTTTGGCTAGGATCTTTGTTTTGCTGTGTGAGAGCTTCAGCAAATCAAGATGTGCCCTAAAGGCACCAGAAATGGCCCAGGGGACTGAAATATTTGGAAACAGATATGCAAAGGTAATGAAAAGCTCATGTGTTTGCTGAGTGTGTCCCACTGCTCACAACTGGGATGACCATTGTTCTGGTCTCTGATCAGGTCTCAGGGTGGTTTTGCAAGCCAAATGATCAAGAAAATTAAAGGGCCACAGAGCCAGCTGATGATAGAGGATATCTGTGTAAGAGACAGTAAAGTTTTAGGGATACTGTGTCAAACAAGTGGTGCAGAAGACTTCAGCAGGAGGGGTATGGTTTAGCATTGGGAACATAGACTCCATCGATAGAGAGAGTGGCTCACGGTCCAATTACTGTAACAGCAGTATTTCTCCTCAAGTGCTGCCTGTTTATCTCTGATAGAGCATGTGTCCCACCCAGGAGAAGACATTAAGTGGTTGGAGTCCCTGGCATGTTTCATCCCCTTTCCTGCTGCTCTGGATGTGTAAAACAGCACAGACCCTCATCAGACAAGGCACTTGATGTCTTCTTTCAGCCCCTGGAGGAGCAACAAAGCAGATGGATCTTACTGGTAAATCTGGCCAATGATTTCTGAAATTACAGTATGAAATCTTTGCAAGCAAACATGTATCTAACTATAAAACACTTCACATTTACAGAGTAGCATATCCAGAGCTTGATCTCTCTGGCTCTTGTAATGGCTTTGACTTATAAAAACATGAGTCCACCATCAATAGGGGCATCCATCGTCTCCTGACCTTTCCATGCTGGTTTCCAAGTAGGCTGTCTTATTTTCATACTGTCTTACTTTCCTCTTCTGCCACAATGACAGGGCTTCTTCTCCCAGCTGTTAAAACCTTCCCTCCAGCATGATCTTCTTGCCAGGCATTTCCCTTATGAGATGTGGCTGAGTCATCCAGGGGTCAACTGCTCTGACATATTACTGGAAATGTGACAAGGTAGGGGAGCCCACAGCAGCTCCTCCCATTGCTTTTCAGGCCGGCTAAGCTCACCAGAGGCCGATTGCTAGCTGCCTGCAGGACGAAGCAGGAGGATTGTGCTGGCAATTTGGCACCCAGCACTGAACATATTGGTTTCCCAGTTGCAGGCTGTTTCCTGGAAACCAAATAATCTCTGTGGCCAGCACCATCTCCTATTATTCTTTATTAAGAATTTAGCTCAATGCTTCAAACTGGCCACAGACACATCTCAATTAATTGACCTCCTCAGTAGATTTGCTGCTCTGATGTAAACAATCAGGCTGGCTTGGGACAGCAGAGCTTAATGAGGCCAGACTTGCTTTCCAAGAGGAAAGTGCAGAGAGGATGTATATGTTGAATGACAGCAGAAGCTACACATAGTGCTGAAGTCTAGCAGGCATGAACGGTGTGTGCTCATCCAACTCACTGCTCACACAAGCACAAAACCACAGAAGACCTCCAGACTCTGGAGAATGATTGAGGGAAAACATGAATGCCTCGGAAAAGGGCTGCTCCAGCGCTTGTTGCTGGATGAAGGTACTGAGCTGTGATTGCTGGGCAATGCGGATGTTTCAGCAAGCAGAAGCCCCTTTTGTTGCTCACGGAATAGCATTTGCAAGGTTTTCCTTACATCCTCATGGCCCTTCTGGAGGCACAGCCCTGCTGAATGCTGAGACTGCTGTCTCAGGACTGTTGCTCCTTAGGTGCATGGGGCAGAGCCGGGGTTGGGATTTCCAGTTTCCAAAGAGCTGTGTCCCCAGGTGTTTAGTGCTGTTTGGCATTCTTTTCTTTCACTATTCATTTCTCCACTCCTGGTCAAATCCACTGAAACATCCTGAATTTGTCCCCGGGTGACAGACTTCCTTGAAACTCTCTGCTTTGTACTCATCTATTTCACCTCCTTTTCTGCATTTTTTTCCAAATCCTTCCACTAGAGCTGGTACAGAGTCTGGCACATTTCCTGAGAAGCACTAGTATGCAGCAGCCAGTGATGTCTTAGCCACAGAACACTTAAAAAAATTCCAGCCAGACCAGGAGGGGCCAAATTCTCGTGCCAGGGAATCCTCGGCAGCAGAGTAGTATGTTGAAGGCTAGGTAGGGCTTAGGCAGGTCTTACCAGGGGTGAGTAGCTGTGCTCAGATATGTCACCAGGAGTTTGTAGGTAGGGATGGAGACGTGCACTCAAACCTGTAACCTGTGTATGCACTTTGAATGATGCTTCATTAGGGTGATCCCTGGACTAGTTGCAGCTGTTCTAGCACTGGGTATGGATGCCTCTATGATACACTCAGTCCTACTTCTGCAGCCCAGACAGGACTTTTCTGCAAATTGATAGGTTTATTTGTGGGACTTTTTACTGTTAACATTACCTGAGGAATCACAACCTCTTAGTACAGAGACTTGTATTTCAATGGAAGTGAAACAGACTTTTTTTCACATAAATTGAAGTATTTATAAACTCTTCTAGTCATTTGTCTTTTTATAAGTAAACAATGTATACAGGAAATAAAAGCACCACTTTGCTTAGGAAGAATTAATCAAGATTAACAATTTATCATTAGTTTTCTTGTGAAATAAAGTTTTATTCTTAACTACTTCGAAAATAGAAAAAGGACAAAACGACAACAAATTCTAACCATCTTTGTTTCAAAAGAATTTTAAAACATATCTTTCTCTTAGCTGAGTTTGAGTTCACCATCAGCAGTTTAAATCAGAAAACACAACCAGACCTTTCATTAAACATGAAAATATTGTAAGAAAATTGTTAGACAAAAGAAATGATTGAAATACTAGTGCGTCCTTTGTTTAGAAACCTGTTTGCTGTCTCATAGGCATTTTTTGTCTGACACAGAAAAAGAAACAAGGCTTGTCAAAGATCTGAAAACACCACTATAAAGACCAAACTACCACTTATAATTCATTACTCAGATGTTGTTTTCCTCCTAGAGACACAGCTATGTGCCCAAGTGAGCCTCCTCCCAGTGTCACCATGAAAAACACAGTCACCTCCCTCTTGTCACTGTTCCCTGCTCAGCACTCACTACTCTGCAGACTCCAGACTTGTGTCATTTGCAAATTGTGCTGCAATCTCAGAGGTGATGTGACCAGCTGCAGAGTGCTGCATTTCCAGCATTTTTGCATACAAATGGCTAGGAAACTACACGCTTTCAGTGGCTGACCAGGGAAAACCATTTCTTCAGAGTGAGATGTGTCAAAAGCTATAGGCTGATGCAGAGGTAATTGGATGAAGCCCTACAGCCTGTGTGCTTTACCGGATGTCGTCCTAAATGAGATAATGGTCCCTACTGACCTTTAAATCTATGAAATGCTGACTCTTGAACTGCTTGATTATGGACTTTTCTGACAGAAATTTCTCCTGTTTGGTTTTTAGACTGGACCACAACATAGAATCAAGACATTTTCACCCAGAAGTAACCGCAATAGGGGCATCCTTCTGTAAGTTCACAGAATGTCTCTGGTCTTCTCCAACACACCTGCTTCTTTTTCATGGTCAAAAACGACTGGGGGTGGTTCTTCAGAAGTAATTTCCAGATCCTTTTCCAGTTTCTGAATGTTGGATGTCTGCTGTGATTTTTTTTGTGAAGCGTTGGCAGGAAACATTTTTTTCCCAGAGAAGGAGGGTGTCACTGCCGTGAGAACAAAGAGACCTCTCTATAAGATGCAAGGGCTTAGACATCTGGTTGGCACACACCAGCTGATCCACAGCAAGTGTGCTGTGTGCGCTGCTATCTCACACAGTTTTCCCCACCTACTCTTTTTGTTGGCATCAAAGCCACTCCCTGCCAGAGAGTTGCGCAGGTACAGCAGTGTTCAGACCTGCTCACCTGCTTGCCAAAGTGAGAATGAGGCAACTACTGGCTAGGAAAATGCTGGAAAATCTACAACCAGTGGTGTCCTGTATACCCCAGAACTGCCCTCACAGAGGAAACATCAAAGGAGACAGAAAAAAATTAGTCAAATCAGAAAGCTTGAGTCCACTAAAACGTCCAAAAGCTGTTTTACCAGGGAGGTTGATTTTGGGAGAACAAAGCAGAAAATTAAATCAAACCTTTAGCCTCAGTCTCTTGCTCATTTAATCAGAATCAATAGTATCATCACAAAAGATGCTCAGCACACCAGCTTTGTGGTTCCAGAGGGATCCTGGAAGGACTTGTAACTATAAAGGGCAGAATCATGAAATTAAGAAAGGTAAACTGTTGAACTGAGACCATAAATTTAAAGTGTAGGAAGTAGTGTCCTCTCACTCCCTTGTGGAAGAGAAAACTAGTCATCTATTAATACATGACTTTCATCTCTAAATTTCATGGGATTCTGTCAAGTAAGTTAATTAACTTGAGGGCATGTTTTACAAAGAGGGAAGGTGCAATTCGTGCCCTTTGTAAGTAACCTAAATCCTCAAAAATATCCTCCTCATAATAGAAGCATAGAATCACAGAAGGATTGCAAAGTACCTTAAAGATCATATAGCTCCAACCCCTTGTCATGGGCAGATCCAGTTTCTCAGGGCTCCATGCAACCCCATCTTGAATATTTCCAGGGATGGAGCATCCACAACCACTATGGACAACCTGTTTCAGTGCCTGAGCACCCTCTGAGGAAAGAATTTCTTCCTAACATCTATTCTAAACTACTCTCTTTCAGTTAAAAACCATTGCCCCTTGTCCTGCCTCTACATGCTCTTACAGTCTTTTTCCCTCCTTTCTATAAGCCCCCTTAAGGTGCTGGAAGGCTGCAATGAGGTCTCCTTGAAGTCTTCGCCAGGCTGAACAATCCTGCCTGTCTCCATAGGAGAGGTACTCCAGCTCTACCGTTGTCTTTATGGCCTCCTCTGGACTTGCTCCAGCAGGTCCATGTCTTTCTTGTGCTAAGGACCCCAGACCTGGACAGAGCACTCCAGGGGGGGTCTTGTGAGGGCAAAGTAGAGGCAGAAAATCACATCCCTCTACCTGCTGGCCACTTTTCTTTTGATGAAGCAAGGATGCAGCTGGCTTTCTATGCATGGCTCATATCCAGCCTTTCATGCACGCCATAAGTGCATGGTTCATGTCCAACCTTTCATCCACAAGAACCCTCATGCACTTCTCAGCAAGGCTACTCTCAATGACTTCTTCTCCTGGTTTTTACTTCTGTCTGGGATTGCCGACGCAGGTGTAGCACCTAGCACTTGGACTTGTTGACCTTTATGAAGTTCATGGGCTCAGTTCTCAAGTTCGTCCAGGTCCCTCTGGATGGCATCTCATCCTTCTGTTGTGTCAGCTGCACTGCTCAGCTTGGTGTCATCTCCAAACCTGCTGAGGGTGCACTCAGTCCCACTGTCTGTGTCAAAGATGAGGCTATTGAAGAGCACCAGTCCCAGGAGAGAGCCCTGATGGACATCACTTGTCACCAGCTTCCACCTGGACACGGAGCCACAACCCTCTGGCTGCATCCATCCAGCCAGTTCCTTATCCACTGAATAGTCCATCTATCAAATCCATGTCTCTCCAGTCTGGAGATAAGGATGTGATGTGGGACCATATCGAAGTCCTTACAGAAGTCTAGGTAGATGATGTCTGTCAGTCTTTCCCTGTTGACTGTTGCCATCACTCCAGAGGTCACCAGATTGGTGAGGCAAGATTTTCCCTTAGTAAAGCTGTACTGGCTGCCTTGAATCACCCCATTGTCTCCTATGTCCCATAGCACATGTTCTAGGAGGATCTGCTCCATGATCTTCCCAGGCACAGAAATGAGGCTTGCCAGCCTGTAGTTCCCCTTTTTCGTTTTCATTCCTTTTTCCCCTTTTTAAAACTGGGAGCAACGATTCCCTTTTTCCAGTCTTCAGGGCCTTCTCCTTGACTGCCATGAGTTTTTAAATATGGTAGAGAGTGGCTTGGCAACAACATGAGCCAGTTCCCCCAGGACCCTGGGATGTATCTCATCAGGTCCCATAGCCTGGTGGCTGTTTAGCTTCATCAAGTGATCCCAAACCTGCATTTTGCTTACAGTGAAATGGACTTCACTGTCCCCCACCTACCCATAGGGTCAGGGACTTAAGAGAAAGTGGGGAACCTGACTGTCAGTCAAGAGTGAGGAAAAGAACTCAGTGAGTACCTCCATCTGCTCTGTATCTGTTGTTACCAGTAAACCCTTCCCATGTATCATAGGAGTACATTCTCCTTGGCACCCATGGGTTTTCAGACAAGGTTTCTCTTGGTTCCTCTCAGTCAGGGACTGAGAATGGTGCCAGCACAAATGGTGAATGTGGGGAGAGAGATAGAATGTCTGCTCTTGAACCTTTTCTGTTTGCTCTGATTATTGCAAATTCATCACGAGGCTGGACCAACATACAGGTCCTAGACAAGGAGATAGAGTTCCTGAAATGCTGGCATACCTACCAGCCTAAAACATTTTTCTCTAGGTGAACTCAGGGTTTGAAGTCTCTCTTGTGAGAGTGTGCAATGCTTGTGTGTCACCGAGTTGTTCTCCACCTCCATCTGCTAACTGGGATTCCACAGTTATACTGGAAGAAAGGACCAAGAAAAAATCACACCAAGGTGTCCTTCCTCCTCGCTTTCACTGCCCAGATCAGTGCTAGGCCTTTTCAGAGGTGAAGAAAATGATAGGATAGCTTTTCTGTACACTGATAATTAGAAGCAGAGACAATTGCTTAGGAAGTGCCGTAGATACTACGACTATTGTGCATCTTCTTTAGTATTCCCTACCTCTACTACAGCACGCAAACACATACCTCACAGGCCTTTCTATTTACTGTAGCAGTGTAACAGGCTGAGGGATTCAATCATTTTGCCCTAATCTCTTTTCTAGTTAGGATGTTTGCTGAATGTAGCAGCTATTCCCTGGATTGTCTCCTTGAATTCAGCCTCATTATTTTATCATTTTGACAATGAACTGCATTTGCCATCTGCCGGCTCCAATTCCCAGTATAATCCAAATCCCTTGGAATCTGGTTACACTGTTCCTTGCTATTTGTTCATCCTCCGTATCATTTGTAAACTCTGAGCTCCCAAAGTTTTGAGCTCTCTGAGTCAGACTGTGCTCTCCATCTTTTAACTAGGGTAAATCTGGATCTTCTCCACTAAGGTCTGTGGAATTACTCCAGAGTGAGCAAAAATGGAAACTAGAGCTGGATATTGCTTAGACTTTCAACACCCTCATCCAAGTAATTTTATATTTATATATAGACACATGTTATGTACAACAGATGTCCTAAAACTGACCTTGAGGACATTTTTCATCTATTCTGTTCCTATGCCATTTTTCTAGTTGACACCCAGTTTTCCTCAGTCCTGGGTGTTTGTTTGAAGTTAATTCAATATCAATAAACATGTTCTTACTGTTATGAATGAAGTTTTGACAAAGTGAAGATGCTTTCAGGTTACACTCTTTTTTTTCCCTTTCATTTCCTTCATTTTTTAATTCTTTTTTCTTGATAATTTTTTTCTTTACTACAGTGAAAAATGGTTACTATGTAGCAGACCACTAGGCATGCCTGGGGACAGTAGGTTTACTGTGCTCCCTGGAATAAACAATAAAAAACTTGCAAAGTGCCTGAATGCTTGGATTTTGATACTCCACACCAATGTGAATGACAAACCTAGTAGAACTGCTGACCTGTCACATAACTCTGCAATTTAGTCTAATGAAATCTCTTCCCTTTCCCACACCTCTTGAATACCAGTGTGCAGCAGAAAGAAAAATACATTTTGTCTCTCTGACTCTTTCCCTTCTGTTCTATTTTTCCCATGCTGGTGAATCTTACTGCGGTCATAATTACAATTTTCAGCATAAAGTCCCAAGGGCAGACCAGACCAGACCACACGGGAATAGTACAAAGGCAGATGAAATCTTTTATCAGGACATTTATGCCAAACATTGCCACACACCTTGAAGGTGTTACATCTCAACCAGATGATTTTCTTGCTTACATCTGTTGCCAAACTACCCTGTTCTTCACAGTTTACTGTTTTGCATTTTACCCCCTAATTTCTGTCACAGGAGCAAGAGAGACATAGAATCAAGCTTTCCTCTGGCTTACAGCACCTAGTATTGTCTGACCTGTGGAAACAGGAGTAATGTGATCCTGTAAGTAGAGACTGTTTCATAATGTGCACACACAAGGGAGTTCAAGTGTTTTTGGCATTACCTAACTCCCAAGCACTCAACTTTTACCTCTTATGTTCTCTTGGCAACATGTGGTGCAATTTATATATATATATATGCAGTTTCCTAGGTTTTTAACACAAGAAGATACAAACAGTGCCATGTGCAAATAAAACAGCCCACCCATGTCATCCATCAGGATTTGAAATATAAGAATCAGCAGACATTGCTGGTGATTGGGTTAAAGGTCTAAGGTCACCAGCTAGCTGCTCTGTTGGATGGTTTGGCTTTGCAGATAAGCCCTGAGAAGAGAGGCACCACACTGAATCATAAATCAAACAATGTGGGAGAAGAATTGTGTGTTCTATGTATGCTTAAATATACAGGTTTAGGAGATCTGGCTTGAAAGGGAGCCTGAGAAATCAAAAGGGGCATCTCTTCCTGCACCATGCTCTGCCTGGATCACCAGTGATCCTATTCCTCCTCTGTGGTAAAAGATGTGAGTGGGCACTTGTCTTCTATTTTGGATGCTGATACTTCACTCCCTACAAATAATGTAGTAAGAAATACAGGAAGAGCACATCTCACAGGGAGATTAAATGTGGGATAACCTGAGGACCAGTTAAAGCACCTTGTCTGAAGACAGAAGTTACTTAGAGTCAAAAAAGAGAAAAAAGTCCATCTATTTCTGTGTCCTGCAGAACAACATAGAGGAAGATCAGAGTGGCATGAAAAGCTGGTGAGTAAAGAGCCATAGAGTTACTAGAGACCTTCGAAGTAATTGTAGCTGGTTTAATGATGATTACAGGTTCTTCAGAGTAAAACAAACTGTTTTCTTGAGGCTTTGCACTCTCTGCCTGGCCTTCCCATGTCCAGAAATACATTTTCAATAAGGGTTTATACCCTTATTGACAGCAGCCAAGACTGTAGCTCTTACTTTTGCACCACACCTCAGGAGAGTGGAAATACACAGACACCTTCTCACTGCTTCAAGTGACAGATACCAGTTGATTGCACTGCTAGTAGGCAGGATCTCAGGCTAGCCTAGCCCTCAGGCTTCACTGTGCAAGTGCCAGTGGTGAGGAAAACAGCAACAAAAGCATTGTCCCTCTCACTCTCCTAGTGTGAAGCAATTCTTCCAGTACCTGGGCATCTCACCTCTCACAAGGTCAAGCTCTCATGATGTGCAGAGCTGCTCTGCTATCAGCAAATGCAATTAAATTCCAATATTATTTTCTTTGGTCGATGGCAATCCACCGAATGTAAACAATAACTGAGAGTTTGTGTGCCTGGATTTCAAACAATGGTTCTGCAATATCATCTGACATCCGTGAAATCTACATACCATGAGCTGGAGAGGAAGGTGCAGAGGGCGCAGTGATAAATGGGACTCCAGTGCATTTTATGCCACTGGAAGGGAAGGATACACCATGTTTTGTCCCTGTCTGGCTTTATCTGTAGTCCTTTTCCTCCTGTTTCCTTTCCATTTGTTTTCATAGGATGAAGTATCTCCAGTAGGCAAAGATGCTGGAATGGTAGGTGCAGCTCAGAGCCCTGACCTCACATGCTCTGTCTCCAAAAGTAGGGCTCAGAAACAGGTTGCTGTGATCTGCCTTGTGCAGCTCCTCCTTATAGGAAGAGCATCCTCCCCACCTTCCCCAGGCTGGGCAACTCAGCTCTGCTGGGGCCCTTATCAGCCCTGCACTCTGAGCCATGGCAAGTGCAGAGTACCAGTGGGAAAAACGTTCAGAATATATTTTCTGAAGTGACTGCTGCTGAAGGGGAATTTAGCAAGGTAGGGAGTTGTCATGGTCCATTGAGCAGCCGCATGGAGCCACATCAGACACAAGGCAAAGCTGGAGGGCAAAACCAGGTGACACCTTGTTCATGCACCTGGAATTATCTCCCCTGTCAAAAAAGCCTCCTCTGAATTTCAGAAGAACTTACCAGGGTTTCTGATAAAACTGCTACCTCTGACTTCGGTAAATTTGCTTACTGCTTTAATCCATATATGAAAACAATTGTTTTTATGGCAGCTGCAAAGCACCATAAGCAGCAGATATGTGAGGGCAGAGCTTTTTTTGTACCAAAGTGTGCCATGGAGCACAAGTTCCAGGGAAAGTGAGACTCCTCACAAAGTGAGGGAGTAAGGAAACCAGAGATGCCATGTGAGTTTGAAAAGAAGTGATAATTCAACACAGAAACTGGGGACAGTCAGTGGAAAGTTGCAAAATGTGCATTTAAGTGTAGCATTGGCTAGCTGCTGTGGAGAGTGCTTTTTAATTTGAAAGTCTCTTCCCTTCAATTCCAGCAGCTACCTTTCTGATGGAAGCTAGGAGATTTTTTTTCAGCATTAATCAATATCCCACCATGTTGCCTTTTCAGATTCACATGTAACAAGTTCCACTGCTATGCAGTCATTTTAAAAGGACTTACAACAGTGGCTACTGGGGAATATATTGAAAAATTACTAGTGGCAGCTTAATTGAATTATTGACAACCTTCCTCTTCATCTCATAAATTTGTCACTGGAGTAATCCAGCATTCCCACAACCTTCATGAAGAATGCTATGCAAATTGTAATCCTGAACATAAATTTGCAGAAAACATGCCTGTGTACCTTGTGGACCTAAGATCAGGAAGAAGTCATGGTTTGATGAAAGCAGCTCAAAATCATACCTTTTTCAGGTCTGTATGCAGCTAGAGTATTAATTCTCACAAGTATCTGCAGTCTGATATCTAAAAGTATGAGAGATGCACTAATTCGGCTAAAGCCAGCATAAGGTAATTGTAGTACAGAGGAGAACTTAGGAAAAAAAGCAGATTAATTTATGTCCATTTCAATTCCACATGGTATAGCTTCTCTCACTGGTGTTTGATTTAGAGTCTGTTGAGTTGCCCATTGAGAAAACTAACCTTTAACTCCTTCTATAATAGCTATTCTGGGCTCTTATGTTCCCAGCAGCAAAATTTATTTCCCACTCTCAAGCCAAAGAAAATTGTTCCAAAGAATGTAGCTGAGACACGCTGATGTCTGCGTTCCCTGTATGTGTACACATGCATATCCGTGCATGCATGTGTGTGCATGTTCCTTGTTAAGGACACAGCTTTGGTACCATGACACTGACACTACAATCTTAAATTAATGCCACCATAAACCTCCACAACGTTTCTCTGAATTTATTCCCTTTTAAAAGCAGCAGAATCCCACCCACTCTCTTGCCTGATTAGAAATGTCGTTGATCCTGGTGTCATACCTAATCTGTGTTCACAGTCCCTGAGCTACACAAATTCATCCCACATCATTTTCAGATTGAGAAGCTTTTGTTAATTTAATTGAAGTTAGTTTTCTTAAATTTACTGGAGAATGAGTTTTTGGGTTGGATTTTTTTAATCTGTATGGGTATTTTTAAAAGGTATTTAAAGTCAAACCTTACTGGTAAAACTGATTTTCATAAAACAATCTCTTATATCTACATATTCTACCATAAAAATTTGACAGTCAACATTTTGATTGAAACTGTTTTTAAGAAACACTTACAAATTCTATTCCACTACATCGGTTAAAATTCTGTCTTATTCTATTCTCTTTTTTTTTTTAATTGCTTTTATGAATAAAGGAACTTATTTATATGTATAGTTATGTATGTGTACAGTATTTCCTGGGAAAATCCCTTTGCAAATGCATTGATCTAAAAAGAAATTTCTTTTCCTCCTTAGGAACTTAATTCTCCAAAGCAGAACTGCATGCCTACATTGAGTTACCCAAGAATAGTTCCTGTTCTTTAGATCTTCACTGTCAAGCAAAAAGAAGTTTTACTTGAGTGCAGCATGAGCTTAAATAAATGAAATACAGGAAATTACTTTAGAAAAGCAGTGCAGCACCCTCTAGTGTGGAAGCATTTAGATTAGTAAATTACACAGCTTTATGAATACCTGATTAACGTGATGCTGACCCACTAGTCAGCCCAGTGTCTGCTTCTGACACTCTTACAAGACTTCTGATTGGCCTTGGATAATTTGGTTCACTTCGTCTCTTTTTCTTCACCTGTAAAAAAAACAGAGAAAAATTACCCTTTTTAAAGCACCTTACACTGTCCTAATGGCAAGTTCTTCCTGTACCAAAGGTGAACTAGTATCATAATCATAACGAAATTATGATGACCAGATTGTCCTCTCGACCTCCAGAATGTACTGTATAATGCCAGGGCAAGGCGAGCTCTCTCGTGTGATGCTGCACATCAGCTGTCAGGCAACACCATGGGTTTTTTTCAGTGTGGTTTGCATCACCAAAGCCTGGGATCATAATCTCTACTGTCAGGTTTTCAAAACTCGTCAATATCGGACTTGTGCTTCTACCTCTTGGAATGTCTGCTGCACATTGGCTCGTGTCAGCTGGGATACCCCTCTCTCACATTAATAAATTCCATTATCTTGCACCTTATTTTGGGACTTAGTTAACAGGCTATGGGAAATTGAGTGAGAAAGAAGGACAGAGATTTGGTCCCTGTATGAACTTCTAATGAGGTAAATTGATCTTCCAAATGTCTGAGCTCTTTACAGAGGCAACACTTAGCTATAAAAGAGACCATCTGAGGACCTGGTCTTTCATGTTTACTTTGTATTGCACTTTGTCATTCTCTGCCATTCCTGTTGGTGATGACTGAGCATAGCTATTGCTAAAAGCTGGAGATTGTCATATGTGCCAGAGGGAGAACATTCCAGCAGCTTTAGTACACTGGAAATGATGGGGATGGCTGAAAAAAGGAGATTAGTGTGCAGAACTCTTTACTTAGAGTGATATTCTGCCTGGAGTTTGTCTGGGACTGTGCCCATCATGCTTGTATATGTGATATGCTCATGCATGGGTATATATTCTTTTCAAGCCATATTGCCATTCCAGTGCATAGCCAGATACATAAATGCCAGGTGGATTTAGGCAGGATATCTCCTTGTTGACACTGTATTGAGGGGACTGTGTTGCAGGACTGGATAAGAAATGTAATAACCAAGAATTCTTTGACAGAACTTGCTGGGTACAAACCACCAAATCTTGAATGTCTATGACTCAAGCATGAAGTGACAAAACAATAAAGTAATTAAGGACCTGTCTAGGTTGGACAAATATGGAGCAGACAAGAAAATAAGTGCCAACATGCTCAGACAGCTCAGATGCACTGCTGCCATCTCGACAGCTGGTTTTCCCATTGCTCAAGCAAGTTCCCTTCTTGCTTGAGCAATGAAGGGAACTTCAGGGAAACTGAAGAAGTTTCCCTTCTTCAAGCAAGAAGACCAGGTCCAGGCCAATCTCTTTCTAGTTAAGCAAGTATTTTATTATTTTGGAGGGTGGTATAAACCTTTCTTCCTGTCTCTCAGCCAGGTTCTTCTCTCCTTGGAGACATCAGTTATGTCAGTCAAAAGGCCCTTCCCTTCTTCAGTTCCTTTTAGCACCTGTGAGGGGAAAAAAAACTACCTACCAAAACTAGACCAGGGGAGACCGCAGCCTCTTTTTGTTTTCCCTCTGCAATAAGATCCAAGGCATAAAGCCAGGAGAGAGGTCTCCTCACCTGTGAAAGACAGGAACAGGGACATACAAAATCTCCAGGTTTTTCTTAGCACTTCCTCCTGCTTTTGGGTCTGCAGTGATCATACTTCGAATCAGAAATCTGTAATTTTAAAAAAAAGATGGGAAAAGACATTTTCTCTGTCTTGTAATCAGCAGTATTCAAAGCCAAAATTCAGATTTTCAGCAGGATTAAGTTAACACATGCTGATCTCCAACAGGCAGAGAGGAGAGAAAAAATTCTGAAAAGTAGTAAGATAAGAGATGTGCTGTAAGGAGACAGAACATTCTAGAGGATCACAAACAATATATTACTGGATTTGATACCAGTTACATCTTTCTTCTTTTATTTTAAATCATGTCCCGTAGCATCCATTTATACTGGGATCAAGTCTTTCACTGATGGGACCGGTGTTTTGAACATCTCTGCACTACTGTCAGGAGGACTTGCAAAACTTCCTTATGCATAGCCACAAAAACCAGCAACATGAAAGAGACTACCAGAGATTAGGAACAATCTTGGACTTAGTTATCCCAACTCTCCACTACCTTTAAACTTCTTTTCTTCTGTTTCAAGCAGAATTGATGGATTCTGATCCTGCAAGTATGCAACTTTACAATTATTCCTGGCCCTTCTTTGGACCAGTTGCAGAGTCAGGGTAGGACTGTGCATGCAGAAAAGCGGCCAAAATGTCTTATGTATGTGGCATAAGAGGATACTTTTCTGAACATACTGCAAGACTTCCCTGAATAAATTTTTAGTTGTTATTAGCTCTGTCTTCCAGCATCATGCTGTCAGCATAGCTGCCCTTAATCTGTGGATCAGGCCTCCTGATTGGCAGCGTGTCCAGAACAAAGGGAATGTATACATTCCCCAGCTATCATAAAGCTGGATACTACTTTTGTTTTGTCTTTGTCCACCAACTGGAATCAAGCCCTTTCTGAGCAACATAAGGCTAAGGCCACATATACTCTAGGATTTAGCCACAGGATTTTATCTTGTTCAAGATAATTGACGTATTTCATAAGGCTAGGTGAAGCAAACTACTTGGACCTGAGCTTGTGCTTATTTCAGCTTCAACAGAACACCTTGGCAAGTCCATGTAATTCTTAGTTAGAATTTTAGGAGGGTCTTACTGATCTGAACTATGGCTTTTCAAAGCCAAGGCCATGCATCTAATAAGATGGAAAACAGTTTTTGTTTCTAGTGTAATTTTTGGGACAATACAGCAGCAGTTAAATGCTGCCTCGTATGCACCCAAGAGCAGCACAGGGAGGAAAAAAGAAAAGCTGCAGAGAATCTGAAATTAAACCAACAAAATGCATATTGGATAGCTGGTAATTCACATGGCTATTTTTCGTATATGAAGCAAAGTGAATTATTTCTATGTTTGCTTTGTGCTATGCATAACACAGAGAGGAAAATACCAGGCAGGGACGTATCTGTGCCTCTGTTGCCTTGTTGCACTGAGCCACAGACAAGTCTAGGTGTAACAAGTCCAGCACATGCTGGTTCTTTTGCTGATGCTAGGATAAGAACCTGTTGGCTTGCTGTGCTGTGCTTGGATGCTGCTTGGGAAAGTTTTCTTCCAGTCTGCGCCCATCTGCTTCTCATACAGCTGTGCCCATATCAGCCCACAGCTGGGTCCCTCTGTGGAGCCCAAGAACCTCAACCAAAACTGAGAACTGTGCAGGAGCATCCCGAAGGAGGATGGAGCACAGAAACTCTGACACAACATTGGACATCTCTCCCCTGAAGGGAAAGGATACATACTCTGATGGATGGCAAGACAAGGAAATGTCAGAAATTTCATCATCTGTGCTAGCAGGATTTTTGTGTGTCTTTCTAGCACTGAGCCACATTTTGGAGAGGACGCTGGAGGTTGACCAGATGGCACAGAGGATATGAAACACACACAAGGCAGATGCTTTCAAGAGCCCTGATCCTTGTTATGCTTGCTGAGCAGATCTCAGAATGATTCTACTGCTGGTACTCAGAGCAAGGACTGGGACAGTAATGCACCAGCTGCAGCTCTTTTCTGGGTATTCTCCACATTTGGGCTTTTCCACCATCATTTACATCTTGTATGAGCCAGATCCAGAGGGAGATTTCACAATCTTCTGATAGCTATGTGCTTACTGAACAGCACTGTGTTGGCAGTCTTAAAAAAAAAAAAAAGAAAGTGTTAATTCTGATTGTGAGAAACTGGGAAAGTTTCTCAGAAACATCTCTGTGGTATGCTGTAAAACCATTTCTGTACCAAAGTTTATCAAATCACCTAGACTGGTAGAACAACGTGCTTCATAGTACTCCCTCAGTGAAATAGGATGTGACATTTGCAGCAAGCTATCTTTCACTGCCCTCCACAGTCAGATTAAACAGAAAATGCAGAATGATCAGTTGTATTGGAATTATTGCTTTTAAAACACTTGCAGTGGCAAATCAGGATGAGACCTGGTAAACACAACATACCCATGGTGGAAACTAAATGAAATTTCAGGAGCGAAATTCATTCAATGCAGTACCTCTGCAATGCCAAGTCACAGGACTGATGTGGGAGACAAAGATACCACTATGAAATCACATGTGCAAGCACTAACTCATGGTGAAACCACGTAGTTCATGGGCTGTTTCTAGCGATACAGGTATACCAAGATACTACTGCAAAGCTTTTTCATTGTGATAAACTTGTGTAGGCAAATCCTGTATTATGGAAAGGTAAACTGGGGCAGGATTCTCTTGATTCTTTCATATGTCTAAAATTTCTTGTTCTTAACCTGAAAGCAAAAAAGAAAGCCAGAACAGAACAGTGTCATAAAATGATAAAATGTTCTGCTCTGCGCTCACTCTAGATTTTCTCACCTCACAATTTCATCAATATAATACCTTAGTACTCTGCACATAGCAATTAACCTTTACTCAACAGGCTCATTTATCACATTCGGTTTCCCAGGAAAGCAGTCCAGACACAAAAGAGTCCATTCTCCTGCTCATTATTTCCTCACTCAGGCAGGGTTGAGACTTTTAAAGGGTTTGGGAATTTGCTTATAATTCATTAACAGCAAGGAGAAAGTTCTGTTATACCATAAATACGTACCAGCAGCAGAAAAAACACAACACTGACAACAAGAATTTCATTACTGAATTAACGTTTCTTTCTAGTTAGAGGTGCATTTTGTCAGTTTCATCACTACATGTCTACTCATTCCCTCTTGTTCTCTGACCCCAGAACCAGGTTGTTTCGTGAGGGTGGAGTCCCTGTGTCTCACTTGAAACATCTGTAGCCTTATGTCTAATCCAGCCAAAGACATGTGATGCCTGTCTACCTGGTAGGACACCTTCGGCATGCAATTCATCCAACAGAAAGCTGACTAAGATGAGTGGACGGTGTTGGAGGTGCCTCTGTTTCCTCAACTGTTCAGGCTGCATGGAGACAGCACTCAGACTGTTTGATTTCTATTTTGGTTGTTATTGGAAAGAGAGAGAGCTCCATGCCTCGGTGAGGTTCCTCCTGCAGCACCTGTCTATGCTGTGCACTGCAGAAATGCTATGAGATCCCTGCTGGGATTGGGGTCCCAGTGTGGCACACACCCTGCAAACAGACAGATCTGAACCTTTCTTAGAGAGATAAATGAAGGGATTGAACAAAAGAAAAGCACATAGAGGCAAAGTGGTTCCCTGAGATCACACAGCAGGTAAGTGACAAAGTGTGGAGAAAATCAAGGCACGTTTATTCTCAAGTGAATACCACCCCCATCAAATCGCACACTACTTCACATTAAACCTTTCACATTTATCTGTCCTTTGGATCAGAAACATCACTCTGTCTTTCTCCAGCTGGAATGTCAACCAAGCAAAGTAAAGTCAGGTTTGACAAAATTAAATACGGGGGGAAACATAATTCTGTCTTCTTGGGTGAAAAATACTGTATGGACCACATTTTTGCCAAAGCTGTGCCTGATTCAGATAGGTTTCTGAAGAGTAGTCAGTTAGCATGGAATATGTTTTTCTGAACATCACAATCTTTGACTGAGTTATAAGAAAAGGAGAGAGAAAAAATTACCAAGACAGTGTGCAAGAGAAGGGAGAGGGTGTATTTTACATTAAATTATTTCAGTGGAGTCCTGGCCAAGTGAATGGTTTCTTCTTCAGTTACAAACTGGAGAGAGAATTTCTTTGGCCAGGTCATCTTTTTTGTTTTTTTCTTGTGCTGAGAGTTTTCTGATGCACTTACTTTAGATTAATTCCTTGATTCCTCCTTGTTTCTCACTTTCAGAGACATGCAGATTTTTTTTATTTTTTTTTAAATGTCCCAGCAACACACTAAACTTGCTGCATGGTGTTTTGCAGCCTGGTAAGCATTGAAGACAAGCCAAAGAAAAACGTCTGTGCATTAAAATGCCAGCCTTTGTTCCCCTGGAAAGAGAGTGGCTAATGCACTGTCAGACAGAGTCTTTATACTAATGATGTCAGCTGTGAAAATTCAGTGCCCACATGCAAAAGCACTTCCTTTCCATGGGGCTATATGAGTTCAAACTTCAGCATTTCTGCCCTGGTGTGTGACCATCCCCCTGAAAGAAGAGAGGATTGCTAGGCAAAGAGCCAGACCTCCCTACACGGCAAGATATCGATGCATGTCTTCCTACACATTCTGGAGATGGGAACTTGGGTTCCTGCACCCACGCAACCCATGCCTCTTGCATACTGAGACATCTTTGTGCTCTGCCCTCGCCTTGGTGCAGCCCAGTCTACAGAAAACTCCCCGCAGCTGGCAAAATAGTTGACAAAATGGCTGTTACCCCACTTCTCCGCTGCTCAGAATGGGAGGGGGAGAAAGAACAGGGCTGTGTCTCGTATTCTGATTATTACTCTAACATCCCTAGTTGCTATGGTGTCCCAGTGACACCTGTACATGCAGTGACAACTAGATGGGGCCATTAGCTCCTGGCTTATCTCAACTCAATTTTGGAGCAGAAACTGATTAAGAACAAAACAGTCTAGATGAAGCACTATACTGAAAGAGAAAGGTATGAAGCAGGCAATGTTTGAGGTAAGAAGACCAAAATTTTGCCAGCTCCCTAAGCAGAATTGTTGTCAAGCACTCAAACTTCCCCAACACCTTACTGCTCTCTTCTTCACAGCCACAAGCCACCCATCTATATGTGGAGGGCAAGGTGCAGTCATTCACTGTAGCAGTGAAAAGCTGTCTGTGTGTGCGGAGCTGTCTGACGGCTGGGCACCGGTGAGCTTGGTTGCTCTCAGCCTGGCCCTGGCAGCCTGACATGCTACAGTGCATGCTGAAGGTAATGCACTCTAATATCCTCAACAGGAGCAAAATGCTGCCTCATCACAGACTTTTGATCTTGACCTGTATTTTATTCACCTCAAAGCTATTTCTGGATTAGATGTGGGCACTGAAGCCTTACTTTTTACATTAAACATTCTTCTTTCTTCTTTTTTTTTTTTTTTTTTTAAGGAGAGAGACATTTAATTTCTTATATTAATTTCTCCTATAAAGCACACAGTACTTGTTGGACGATTAAAGGCTGTACTGCTCTTTGGCAGACAGCACTGTTCTGTAATTCCAACCTATTCACATCCCTCAGGTCTTCTTTGAAAATGCCAAGGTTTCCCTTCCTTGCCAAATGATAAAAGAGATCTGCCAGCTGAGAAGGGGTTTTAAAATAATTGCAAGTGCAAAAATGGCAAGTAGAAAAAAACTTGTTGGGCAGAAAAACCACCTGTGACTAGTGCAGCACCAAATATACCCCAGAGGAGACCTTGCTGGCTTTGGGCCTGTTTTGGCTGATTCACCTGGTGACTTCCAACGTTCACCTGTGAAACAATGAAATCACCATACTGTTTGAGCTCTCAGAGCTGCACAAAACAGAGCTTTTTGCAATAGTATTTGGATAAGAGAGGGGTGAAGGCGTTCTGGATGGTGTGTGCTGGATATCCATCCTGTAAGGCTCCACACTAACGCTGCTCCCCTCAAGGGAGTTAAGAGGTGGCATAGTACAGACAGCAGTCATGTCGAAGTCAAGGAGTAAGAGAGGTTTCCTATGATACACAAAGGTTTGCAGTCCCTGTCTGAAGGAAGAAAAAGCATGTCATTTGTCTTATACTTAACCTCCATGGACTTTGGATTAACTTTGTCTACATATTATTAAACTTCATTGCTACTTTGCTTCCAAGACTAGCAAGGTTTTCTGATGACCTTCCTGGCTTCGAGCTTTCCTCTATAAGGCCAGAAATACAGCAGGATAGCATCAGAAGCCAGGTATGAAGGGCTATCTCTTCAACAGCCCTCTCTCCGTCATGAATTGAAGTCAAAAGGATACATCTGTTGTAGACAAAACAGAAGGAGTTGCTGGGACATCTCACTCACCCTGGCACAGAACACAAGGACTTTTTACTGAAAAGCGAAGATGAGAGATTGGACAGCGGAAGAAGCCCACAGACCAGAACTATGTGCCAGTGGCCACTAACTACCTGATCAGCCAGACCTTTCTCCAAGGATCACACTGTGTGTACCCGGACATCCATGCCAGTGACATCCAGCCCAAACCCCTTCTCCTGCTCCAGCTTTCAAAAGGGAGGCAGAAAATGAGGGAATCTCATCAGAGTTCCCTCTTAGTGCAGATAGTGAGGAGATGGACTTTCCCCTCCACAACACCAGTAATAGGGTGCTCAGAGGAGAAAAAAGAAGTCTCCCAAAAAATCTAAAGCAGAGATCACTACATTCCACATGTCCCTCAGAGACTTGATTGCTTTTGACTCTCATGGCAGGTGGCAGCAGAGACCTGACCTTACCCATGAGTAGAAACATGGCTTATCACTCACAGTATCAATCCTATGCTTAGTTTATCAGCATTACAGTGCATCCAGATCATCAACCAGCTGGCTGAAGGCAGCCTAAATAAGGGCATCGACAGGGTCCAAAGCTGTCTTTTAATTTCAATAATGTAATATCTATTTTGTAGTATGATGTTGTATTATAATCTCCCTGGTTTCCCATCCCGTTATTACTCTTGTGTACTTAAATGATATTTCAGTTCAAGGGCAGTCTCAGTCATCTGCTCCAAATCTATTTACATACAAGTAAATATCAAGCAATAATGTTGCTGTCAACCAAAAGAAAGAATGAGAGAATGAGAGGAATATATTTGCAAACTTGGGATTATAGTCCAGAATGAATGTCAAGAATATACCAGCAGCCATAACAAAAAGATACCAAATGGTTTTTTTCTTTATTTCCTCCCCCATCCCACCCTCCAAAACGCGACATTAAAATAGGCATTTTCTATCAAAGTTGTTTGGGTTTTTACAGCACACTGGGATCAATACTTCCTCTCCAAATACTTGAAAAATGAGTCACTGATCAAATGTCAGCCACAATTTATTCATTGTGCAATGTTCTGATTTCAATGCAAGGCCTGCACTGTGAATATTTCTAGACTTACTAAGAGCCTATTCTGGTATTTCTCCCTCTCTAAATTGCTTTTGTTCTTGAATGTCACCAGAGCATCTTAGTGGACACATGCAGTCAAAGCAGTTTTCTTAAGACAGCCAGTTGTTTACTAAATAATTCATCAGCTGCACAAAGCCAAAGAGAGGAAGAAAAGCTCCAGAATGAAACATCACTTTATGCAAATCAATGTTGCTCATGTCCTTCAGTTTCTGGAGGCAAGTGGTGCTTTGCACAGAGCTTGCAGAGCACAGTGGGCTCAGCAGCTCGCTCTGGGCATACAAGGCAGGCTGGAGGGACAGACTGGTGTTTGCAGCCAAGTGAGTGACCTGGCTGGTAGCAGGCGAGCTGCAGACCTCCTTGCCGTGGGATATCAGTTGCTAAAAGCTGATGTGCTTCCCACATCCCTGGGGGCTCTGCACAGCATCCCTTCCCCTCAATACACTGCGCAGAGCTCTCCCCCAGCTGTCCCATCCCAGCTTGTTGCTACCACAGCACAGCATTTTGAAGTTCTGAGGGCAAAGAATCATTTTCTCCCCTGGGGATAGTAGAATGCAAATTTTCTGCAGATGACAAAGCCTTGGTTCTTCACCCTTGGCCAACCTCTTTTTTGCCAGGGTGGGAGAAGTGCAATGAGCAGCTCCAGGAAAAGAGCTGATGTCCTCCCAGGTGGAGAAGTGGAGACTGACTGGAAACCCTCATTGGCTGACAATACTTCCATGTTCTTTCACAATCTGGACACATCTGGGAACATCTGGTTGTCTGCTTCTGGAAAACCAAGCCATTCCTTGAGCAATGGAAAGAACAAAGCACGTATTCCAGTGTGTCTCCTGTGTGGGTTCACATCAGCCCTCTCCTCAGCAGGAGTGAGTCGAGACTTCTCCACCTCCCTCCTAAGACTGGGTAATGTCATTATCACTGAGATCTCTCTTCCTCTTCACACTGGGCTGTAACTGGCCAACATATTCAAAATGTGTTGGAACTGCTGGGACACACAGATTGTTACTGCGTAACATTTGTTTTCTGAAGAAATTGGTCTGAAAACATCTTTCTGCTCCTAAGCAAGCAGAATGTGCTTGTCTCCCTCTCTTCACCTTCATGGTCATATCTGGCTGTGCAATTTTTCATTCGGTTTGTTTAGTTTACTACTCCGGATTTAATTTAAAGAATTAGTGTTGCTAAAATTACACACACGGCGGTATTTCCAGCTGTAATTTCATTAAAAGGAATGTGCAATTTTCTGTCGCAAGGGATGAGGGTGTGGGAGTGGAGAGAGAGCAAGACCACTCCAAATATTACCAGTAATAGCAGTAAACTTGGCTTTGATTTAGCCAGCATCAACCTGATATATTTATAGATTTTCAATTACATATATCATAGCCTGCAATACATTCCTAATACCACTTTGGAACTTAAATCACTGCCTTAGTTTTTTTTTCTTTATCTGTTTCAAGTCTGAGCACTTTAAAAAAAAGAAAGAAAAAGAGAGAGAGAGACTAGGTAATGGTGTGGCCAGAAGAAGGAGATATCAGTTTTCTGTGCTATTGAATTGCAGAGGTAACAAAGGACTGCCATTCAACACATTAAGGAATTAAATTTGGACTGGCAGTTTGGAATGGATTTTTCTGCAGCACTCAGCATTTTCCTATACCAAGATTTCTTCTGGAACAGCTACCCCTGATGGTTCACTCTCTGACAACGCTTGCTCCAGAGCAGATTAGATTAAATTAGTATACTTAGGCCAGCATGAGAACAGCTCATGCATAGGGAGTGAATCACAAATCACTCTTTTCCCTTATGTTAATCCCATAACATTAACCAAATTAATGTCCCTTTGCAGACAAACATTTGTTCTGTCGGCACAGGAACATTTGAGAAAATTAATTCAAAATAACTTTGAAAAGGGATTTGTTAAATTCCTCTAAAGCCCTATGACCTCAGTTTAGTTTAATTGGGCATTAATTCATTTAATTCAATTCTTGTCCTAAGTCAATTAAACTCAGTCGAATTGTGACCGTTTCAGTTCTGAAGGAGAATGCCCATACTGTGCTCTCAGCAGTTCAATTACTGCAGTGGAAATGTACACCTTTTGTTTAATTTGGATCTTTTTCCTTCAGCATCCTGTGCTGACGGGTCTTCTGTGATGCCCCAACAAGAGCAAAGTCCCCTTGACTTGCCAAGGTCATAAGGATTTGACCTCAGATCTTTGTCTCCTACCCTTGCTACTTGCTATCCACTGCTCCAGCCTTCCTCACAGTACTGTCCCTAATACCACGGTGCATT
Source organism: Eulacestoma nigropectus (assembly GCA_013397775.1). Lineage (NCBI taxonomy): Eukaryota > Metazoa > Chordata > Aves > Passeriformes > Eulacestoma > Eulacestoma nigropectus. The sequence continues at coordinate 113,405 of VZTE01005072.1, read as the reverse complement.
TGGGGATGGAGTCAGTAGTCCTTTTTATTTATATAGACATTAAACCACTCTGAGCTTACATAGGACTGTACAGAAGAATGCAGTAGGGTTATTTTTGCCCTGGATATATGGTATAGCTTGTGTCATCAGCAGATGCCTTTTGCTCAGGCAGCCCTTTTCCACTGTTGAACAGCTAAGTGGCTGTTTTTACTAGCAAATCAGTTCTAAGAAACACTGCACTGAAAGCCACAAGGTTTCTGTCATCTGAAAACTGGAGACATTCTCCACATATGGCAGGTCACAGAAGCAGAACCTTGACTTAGGGAGCCTCTATGAGATCAGGCCATAACAACACAGTAGGTGGGAGCCCAAGAGTCAGTAGCAGTTGTGAAAGAATGAAAATGGGCCATACAGCATCACAAAAGGAAAATAGAGGTTTTCCTGCCCTTGCCTATCCTTGCTGTGAGATATTATAAAAGTGTCTCTCTCTGAGGAATACTCAAGAGAAAATAACTTTTTTGCAAGATACATTTCAACCCCTCAAAATGCCTAGGAAGCATGGACTCGAGATAGGGGAGTGTTACAGCAGTGCTATGCTTTGTCTTTGTGACTTTTTTGGTGTCCATAACCAGGTATCACCAGATAAAACTGTAGCGTTGTACTGGGTTTGTATGGCAAGGTTTTGCTAGTGGAGGAGCTACGGAAGTGGCTTCTGAGGGAAGATGCTAAATGCTTCCTCTGTGTTCGACAGAGCCAGTGCCAGCTGGCTCCAGGATGGAGCCACCATTGGCCAAGGCTGAGCGCATCAGCAACAATGGTAGTGCCTCAGGGATAATGGATCCAAGAAGGAAGGGAGGTGGGGGAGTGAAACAACTGGGCAACAACAATTGCAGATGGAGGGAGGAGTGAGAGTATGTGAGAGAAACAGCCCTGCAGGGCCAGCGAAGAAGGAGGGGCAGAAAATGCTCCAGGCACCAGAGCAGATGTAGTAAAGACCACAGTGAGGCAGCTGTGCCCCAGCAGCCCACAGGGGTCCACAGTGGAGCAGAAATCCACCTGCAGCCCTCGGAGGACCCCATGCTGGAGCAGATGGAGAAGGAGGCTGTGACCCCCCAGGAAGGCCACAGTGGAGCAAGTTTTCTGGCAGGATTTGTGACCCCATGGGGGACCCATGCTGGAGCCATTAATGGAGAACTGCAGCCTGAGGGAAGGGCCTACATTGGAGAAGCTCATGGAGTATTGTTTCCCATGGGAGAAACCCCATGCTGAAGCAGGTGAAGAGTGTGAGGAGTTCTTCCCCTAAGAAGGAAGGAGCAGCAGAAACAATGTGTGATGAACTGATCACAGCCACCATTCCTGTACCCCCACGCCACTGGGGATGTGTGGAGGAGGTAGAGAATTTGTGAGTATAGGTGAGCCTGGGAAAAAGGGAGGGGTGGGGGGAGGGAGTTTTAAGATTTGGGTTTATTTCTCATTACCCTACTCTGATATGATTGGTAATAAATTAACCTAATTTCCCCATGTCTGTTCTGCCCATGACAGTAATTGATGAATGATCTCTCCCTGTCCTTATCTTGACCCCTGAGCTTTTAATTATATTTTCTCTCCTCTATCCAGTTGAGGAGGGGTATAGAGCTTCTGACAGAACAGCTTTGGTAGGTACCTGGCATCCAGCCATGATCAACCCACCACCACCCCACTGCAAACAGCAGCTCCACAAATGTGGAGACATACAAAGCACACAAACTACACGGAACAGCTGAGCCGCTCAAGGAGTCAGCAATTAAAATATCCCCTTTTCTATCTGTTCCCAATACTGTTTTTCCTCCAGCACCTTGTGGAAGTTTGGCAGCTTTGCAGTAGAACTAGGAAAACTAGAAGATAAAAGGCAGCATAGGCATTTTGTTAAGAGCTTCTTATAAAATTCTCATTAATCATCCAGCAATTCTGCATTTAAAAGTCATCCAGCAAAATGTCTGCCGTTTTTTTGTCTCAAGATGAAAGGCAGAGAATGGTAATACTCCTTCTTCTTTCCAGAAAGGAAATGGGAGGAGGGTTGGCATAAATGTGTGCAAGAGAACAGTGGCTGGTGGAATATGTGACAGTGTCCTCCACAGGCGTAAAAAAAGGTCATTTTCCTGCTGGCTGTCAAAGAGACAGACCAGCAGCTATATTGGTAAGCACAGATCTAAAGAGGGCAAGGTCTTGCATTTACTGGTGACACTCTGTTTTGCTTGCATGGCAGTTTCAAGGCTTTCTTAATTGAAGGGGAAAATATTCTAATGAATATACAACAATTGTAACAACATCCAGACTGTACAATGCACTTTCTGCCCAGACAAGACAGAGTTTTGCACAACCAGTTCCCACTTCAGGCTGTCCTGTCCTGTAGGCATGTCCCTGCCCCTCATTTTTGCAGCTATGCACAATTACCTTTCTCCATCAGCTTGGCCTTACATGGCTTTTGAACTTGATCAGCGTGTATACAGCAATTGTGTCTGGCTTGTAGATTCACTGCAAGGTGGAGGATGCAACAGAATTGGATGGATGGAAATCAACAGAGAATAGCACCAGGAGTCTGGGTATGAATCAGCCTGACAGCCACGGATTTTAAGGAGTATAAAGGATTAAAACTGGAGGCTGCTCTTGGGTACTTGAGAAGAGGCAACCTGGATATCTACAGACCCTTGAAAGAAGGGTCTTGAAAGAAGTGAAATATCCTGACTCATGTTAGCTGTGACCTGCTTAGGTCTTTGGAAAATTTACCTCTGCCTGTATGTGATACTGCATGGTGTGAAGTGAGCTGGTAACACCTGAGGCAACATGCTGGGAGAAGCCAGTCATTCATTATACCATTACCTATCACATGTAGCTGTCCTGCCAGCCTCACACATGTTTTCAAGACCACTTCCTCACTCCTTCCTTCCCTCTGCTGCTTCTGCAGGATCTTGGCTGTTGTTTACTTTCCTTCTTATAATTTGGTGTTCTCATGCAACTACATATGGTTTTCCTCCTACCATAAAAGATGTTGCTACTTCCAGCACCAAGAATGTCTGAGGAGCAGAAGGAGGCAATAAATAGCAGAGTGCAAAGGTCCCCTTTGCTTGAACTGACAGAGCAGAAATTTGAGCTGAAGTGAGTTTCTGCCAAGTTTACAAGCAGGGCAATCAGCCCAAGAATGGTAATTGTTTTAGATGTATATCTCCAAAGAACAACAATCCCAAATAAGGAATTACCCCTCTGACAGAGCATATAAGCACAGTACTCTATAGCATCAAGTTCATTGAGATTCAAGTTGTATTAAGCCTAGTTTCCTCAGTTTGACTTTATTCCAGTATTTTGCTACTGCAGATAAATTTCTTCTTCTTGATTGGTGATGACTTTCCCAAAAGCAGACTTAAGATCTCATGGAAAGCCACAAGCACACTTTGAAAATCTAGCTCTTATCAAGCTTATCCTACACTTACCCACCATACACTCCATGGTTACCTTCAGTGAAAAGTCAACCTGATGATGCTAGCTCTGAAGATTTAAGGCATATTTTCAGCAGTACACCTCTATGACTTCTCCAGCTTCTGGCAACAGGTAGTCAAGACCACAGGACAGTAGCAGCTGAAGTCCTGAATGTGATTTCTGAGTTTGGTCCTTGCAACACATAGCCTTGAAAGAGTACACTCACACATGTCTATGTGTCTCAGGGCATATCTAAGGCTGTCTCATCTTGCAGTCTATCTTCTGAGGGCTCTACAGAGGGCCTGGAGAGGCTGGATAGATGGGCTGAGTCCAACAATATAAGGTTTAACGAGTCCGAGTGCCAGGTCCTGCACTTTGGCCACAACAACCCCCTGCAGCACTACAGGCTGTGGACAGAGTGGCTGGACAGTGGCAAGGCAGAAAGGGACCTGGGGGTGCTGGTTGGCAGCTGACTGAACATGAGCCAGCAGTGTGCCCAGGTGGCCAAGAAGGCCAATGGCACCCTGGCCTGCATCAGCAATAGCGTGGCCAGCAGGAGCAGGGGAGTGATTCTTCCCCTGTACTCAGCACTGGTGAGGCTTCACCTTGAGTGCTGTGTCTAGTTCTGGGTCCCTCAATTTAGGAAGGATGCTGAGATGCTTGAACATGTCAAGAGAAGGGCAACAAGGCTGGTGAAGGGTCTGGAACATAAGCTCTATGAAGAGTGGCTGAGGGAGCTGGGGTTGTTTAGCCTGGAGAAAAGGAGGGGAGACCTTATCACTTTCTACAACTGCCTGAAAGGAGGGTGCAGTAGGTGGGGGCCAGCCTCTTCTCCCCGGCAACCACTGATGAAACGAAAGGACACAGTCTTAAGCTATGCCAGGGGAAGTTTAGGTTAGACATTAGGAAAAAATTCTTCATTGAAAGAGTGATTGGGCACTGGAATTATCTGCCTAGGGAGGTGGTAGAGTCACTGTCCCTGGAGGTGTTTAAAAAGACTGGACATGGCACTCAGTGCCATGGTTTAGTTGATGAGGTGGTGTTAGGTCATAGGTTGGACTTGATGATCTCAAAAGTCCTTTCCAACCTAGTTCATTCTGTGATTCCGCGATTCTTGACTCTGGGTGTGTTCAAGACCATACCAATAAAGGTAGTCCTTAGTTGAGAGCATGTCACACAAGCAGTTGTGTTCAAATCCCGTGTTTGCCTGGAGACACCTGAACATGCGACCTGCCCTCTCCAAGGAGTGTATTTTCCCGGAATAGAATCAGGAAGGTTGGAAACGACTTCCCTGATTGAGTCCAACCTTTGACTGAACACCATGATGTCAACTAAACCATAGCACAAAGTGCCACATCCAGTTATTTCTTGAACACTTCCAGGGATGGTGACTCTTCTACTTTGCTGGGCAGCACATTCCAATACTTAACCTCCCTTTCAGTGAAGAAATTCAGTGATGCTTCTGATGTCCAATTTGAACCTCTCCTGGTACAGCTTGAGGCCATTTTCTCTTGTCCCATCACTGGGAGAAGAGACTGGCCCCTACCTGGCTACAACCTCCTTTCAGGTAGTTGTAGAGAATGATAACTCTCCCTTTTCTCCAAGCTAAACAACCCCAGCTCCCTCAGCCATTCCTCAAATGACTTAGATCATGACTTAGCATGTTTCAGGGCCATGTCAAAACCTAATGTCTTCTGTCTGCCTACCTTCATGCAGTAGGTTTAAATAGTGAGTAATACTGGAAGGCAGTGTTCCAACCAGTGAGAAAGTGAACAGAAAATGGTATACCATGCCTAGTCTCCCTCCTTCTTACTATGCAATGTCCTCATTTCCCCAGTCATCCCTTCCCTTATGAAGGAAAGGGCTCACCCAATCGTAAGGTGAGCAAGAACAACATTCTTGCAAGGGTAGCATAAGAACAACATTTATGACTCCTCAGGAGCACTGCATCTTCCTTGAAGACTTCATGGCATCTCTTACCAACTGATTTCAGCACTCTGTATTCAAGTGTGCTGGATTTCATGAATAATAATCTTAATTACCTACCTATCCTTATGCATCAGAAGCAGTTTGACTGTAAGACATCCAAATGAGAGACAAGTTCCTCCCATCCCCCCATTTTCCTCTCTCTCCTACCACTATGCAGCAGCTACTCTAATGGCCGTTCTTCTGCTCTGTACAAAAAGGCAAATTTTCAGACTTCTGAAGTCATCAGCCCGAAGGAATTCTCCTGGCTTCCAGATTCCCATTCTCACCACATATGCTTCAAAAAGAGCTGCCTTGAACTTACTTTGAACATTCAGTCCACATATTTGCATTGGAAAGATACATTGCAGATATGTATAGCATATATTATACATAATAGCTTGTAGATAGATAGATGGATATGTATACTAGCATTATACAAAATTATATAGATAAACAGACATTTTTCAGTATCCTCTTGCCCTTGCACTGAAAGTCGACGGTTATTTTCTGACAAACCTCTGATTATATTTTTCTCATCTAAATTTTGTCTTCCTAGCTGAAATCTGCATCAATCTCTGAAGATTAATAAAACAAAGAGCCACTACTGGAGGCTGCTGGAGGACATTTTTCTTTTAAATTCTGATAAACTTAAGTGCTGGTCATTAATTTTTGTGTCCCAGAGGAGTGCCTGGAGCCTCCAGAATAATTTCATTCCAACAACTTGCATAAAATTTTGCACTGCACTTTGGATCCAAGCCAGGTTGTCAGGATTGTTATTTACTGCAACTAGTAAAAATTATTCTCAGCTGTTGTAATTTGGAGACATTCGAACGACTTTGGTGGAGCAGTGCTCATGTGGCTTGGCAGCCCAGCGAATACCCTGTAATAAGAACTAACAACACTGACATATCAGCTACCGTCACAGCAGTTACCAGTGGATTTTTAATTACTATGGGGAGGAAGGGCAAAAAGGAGAAGGCAGCCTTCTTGCAAAGACACTGTGAGTTAACTGCCTGGCTCCAATGTTGTAAGCCTCCACTTTCAAGCACTTTCAGGCTCACACACTCCCTTTTTTTTTTCAGTTTTTCATGTGATCCATTAAGCAACCCATAGCCACATGATTAAACTCATCTTCTTTCACTCTAGGGAGCTAAGGCCCTCCTTGGGTCCTGGCAAACAAGAATTAAAGCAAAGCCAAGAGACAGTTATCCAACAGAAAAGGTGCAGTCAATGAAGAGGAAAAGGGCATTGCAAGGTGGTGATGCTAACAAGCCCCATCAGTCACCACTGTTAAAAATGGTCAGTGATTTGAGGCTAAGTAGAAACCTACAGGGGCAGGTTATCATCTCCTGCTGTGAGAATGCTTCAGGCCACCTTAGACTGTCATCTGACATATGAATTCATGAAAATTCAATCTCTTCAAGCAGAAGGTATCTGCTCTACTATAAAAATGCCAAAGGGAAGCAAAAACCTCTGAAAAATGTTGAAAATGTGTCTAGGTTCTTCCCAAGCCAACTGATTCTTCATCTCAGCCACTGTCTGCTTGTAGAAGCAGAACTTAATATTCACGCTGCGCCAGGAGAAACACGAGCTAAGGGTGGGCCTAAGCTATGACCTTCATCTCCTTGCTTCATGGAGAATTTGCTTTTAGGATGTCAGCTGACTTTTAGACCCTGAGCCCTACCAGTCAACCTACACTTGAGCTGCACAAGCATGGGAGATCGAACTTGTCTTCTTCCTGTGTGTGCTTAACTGCTGATCTAAGTGAAGACAAGCTGACAGCTGTGTCTTTCTAACTGATATGGACTAGGTGGCTGACTCCATGATTCTTCTGTAATGATCTCTCCTCACATAAAACCTTTCTAGCTGACAATGATGTCATTCTTCCCCTCAAATAAACAGAGTTCCAAGCTCTTACAATCAAAGGCAATCTCTTCTCATATTCCCCCTGGGCTAGATCCCAATATCTTTGCAGACTGTATATTTGTGCCTCTTGTTATTTTTGCTTGGTTTTTAATGTGTTGCATTTGATTTCATATTTCCCCATTTATCCTGGCCACCTGATCAATGTGTTAAATAATCACAGAATCACATAATATGCTAAGTTGGAAAGGACCCACAAGGATCATCGAGTCCAGCTCCTGGCCCTGCACAGCACCATCCCCAAGAGTCACACCGTGTGCCTGAGAGTGTTGTCCAAATGCTGCTTGAACTCTGTCAGACTGGTTCTGTGACCACTTCCCTGGGGAGCCTGTTCCAGTGCCCAGCCACCCTCTGGGTGAAGAACTTTTTCCTAATATCCAACCTAAACCTCCCCTGACACAATTTCAGGCCATTCCCTTGGGTTCTGTCACTGCTCACCACAGAGAAGAAATCAGTGCCTGCCCCTCCTCTTTCCCCTGACAAGGAAGTTGTAACTGCAATGAGGTGTCCCCTGAGTCTTCTCTTCTCCAGGCTGAACAGAACAAGTGACCTCAGCTGCTCCTCATATGGCTTCCCCTCAAGGCCCTTCATCATCTTGGTTGCCCTCCTTTGGATGATCTCTAAGAGCTTAATATCTTTCTTATATTGAGGAGCCCAAAACTGTGCACAACATTCAAGGTGAGGCCACTCCAGTGCAGAGCAGTAGAAAACTTGAGGTGACACACCCCTGCAGAAAGTCAGACCTGTTGATTGACAAACTCTTCTGTGCTCTATAGTTTCTGACATCCAGGTTCTTTTTAGTGGCTGTAAGTTTTGGCAGTCAATTAGGCCATTTATTGCTTTTGAGGTCTCTGTAGCCATCATGGACCAAAGCTTAACTGGGGTAGTTCAGTGCGGCTCCACTGACTTCAGTTAAGCAACACAGATTTCTGCCTACTGGAATTCTGGTCCTGCATCTTTTTCTCTCTCTCTTCTGCCTTCTCCTCAGAACCTCTGTAAGGATCAAGGAGGATTAAATTTTCAAACCTGCTGAAGTGCAGGGGTTGATGAGCTCTCACCAACAATAATGGGAGCAAGACAGAAAAGTGTCTTATTTGTTTTGCAGATTTAAACTTTAATGTTTTGTAAGTGAAATGGATTAGTTCCCACAGTGCAGTGTTAGGAAGTGATCCAAGACCATCTGAAGTCAAGGTAGTTTTGCATTGATCGGGCAAGTTTCATGACGATCATGATGAGCTCATCCCATCTTAATGACTTCTGCAGGGTTTTATGCAGCACCTACAGAACTGCCTGGCTTCTCACTTACTCTCTCTTCAGTATGAATCTGACATGCTGGTTGCTATAGACCTGACTCAGCAGCCATCAAGTGTTTTGTTCTCTTTCCTTTTTTTAATGTTAAAAAAAAAATAAACAATTGATTGTAGCTCATGTTTCCACCTTTTATTTCACTCCTTGAGGTCAATACCACTCTTACTGGAAGAGCACATTGCAGAGCCTGCTTTTCTCTTCTGGTGTTATATTTATACACCACTTTTGATCTCAGGGAATCTTTTCATCCTTGCTCCACTGATGTTTAGTAACATTTTAACTGAATGTACTCCAGTGTATATGTCACCATTCTATGCTTAAGCACATGATGTCCTTGTGGAAAGAGGGGAGGGTAGTGAGGGTGGAGAGACCGCAGGTCATGGCAGAAATCAGGATTTGAGGTGGATCTCACATGTGCATTGGCAGAATCATAGACAGATGAGGAGAAATATAAAAAACTCGAGCATAAAACCATCAGGCTTACGGAACTTCAGATGGGTAGCAAGTAAATTAACTCCCAAAATCCTCCTAGCTGAGGTTTATCTCTGCTGGCTGAACATATACTGATGGAGTGGACCCAGAGATTTCTGTACCAGCTTGTGCTTGTGATCGTACATGAGATTATGTCCAAGGTGCTTTCCATGTTACTACATAAGTTCAGAATTATACAGCTTCTTTCCATATCCTTAGGGTTTAAACAGGCAAATAGTAAGAAGGGAAATAAAGTGACAGACCCAGAAAAATGTGAAAAATGGGCTCAAAAATACATACGGTCACTCTAGTACATTTCTGGTAGAGAAAAATTATCCATTCTTCATCAGACCCAAGAGCACTCAGACCTCTGCCAATATCTCCTCTCTACTGGGCAATGGTGACATTAGCCCTAAAGGGAGAGAAATGTTCCTTTAAAGGGCCATGGTCAGGTTTACTACTCACGTGAAGCAAAGTAGATGAGACTGCTGTTGGGCTCCAAAAGCAGTGCACTGCTTCCCAGGGCATCTCCGAGCAGCAAAACTGCCAGGCAGGTGGGCCTGCCAAACACAGGCATGAAATGTGCCACCTGTGGCTGGAAGTATGGGTGCGATGTGGTTGGATGTGCACTGGGAGAGGGACAAAGGACCTCTCTACTTCCACTCCAGCAGTCTCAGGGAGGGGCAGCAATTCCTCCCTCACATCTGGTGGTGGTGTGGGGATGTAAAAGGCTGTAGCACCATCACGCAGCCAGCTAGCTTGCTGAGGGGATGTTCATCTTGTGAAGCTTGGCTCAGCTTCATGCAGCAAGAAGAAAGAGTGTCACCATTTCCCAGAAGTTTAGCTGACAATAGCAGTGATTGCAAATGCTTAGCAAAGTGCTTTTTGTCACATTTTGCTAACAAAGCAGGGGTCAGGTCCTTTCTGCCTGTTGAGATATAAATATCTTAATTAGATCTTGGAAAAAGAAAAAGAAGAAAATCTAAAAGCCTGGAAGGTATTTTATTATTTCTTTTTTATTTTTAGTATTAAAAGTATAACTCAAGTAGTGCTGGCACCAGGATGCATAATCTACTTACCAGGGCAGAAAGGGCTCTGAAGCTGCACCACAAATGCATCATTTGATAACAGTAATGAAAAAGACACCAATCTATATCTGCAAATAGCATTAGAGCTGACTTGTTTTGAGGACCAAAGGAAGCTGATGCTGAATTTATGAGGCTGACATCTCAAACATTTGAGACCAGTGCTTTCTTTCCTCCTCTGTTTTGTTTCATCCTCCCTTACTTTTTTATTTTTAATAACTTGACCCTCTTTTTGGGTCAGCTCTCAGCCCCATAATGAAAGCAATTTAGTCAGGAAAGGTCGCAGAGTGAAGCAGGCCTGCCTTGTCCCATGGGCTGGGTGGGAGCAGCCAGCACGTGCTCATGCACTCTGCCCCACAGGCCTTGTTCCAGCGCTGCATGGTGCACGTGCCTTGGGATGCCCACACCACAAGTATCCATGCCTGCAGTGCTCACTGCTAAGCCGGGGCTGGAAAAGCTACAGAGACACATGGGAGATATCCCATCCAGCTAGGGACCAGACAAGATCCTTTCCAATACAGGTGTCCCTCTCCATCCCATCTGACACTGTCCATCACACAGCTCCTAGAACAAGCCTCCTAAAAGAGGAGTGAGCTGTTGGAGAAAATCTGTGGGATCGAGAGTGAAGAGACATGGTTAAGAGAGCCAAAAAAATACTTTACTGCTGCTGCACAGTAGTCCTTTTGGCTAATACCCTGTCTCCAGCTGTGGCAGTAGGAAATGCTGCATCAGCACAAGGCACAAGCCCATTCCCTTACATGAGTGTCTCCAGCTCTTTGTGAGACAGTCTGCTGTCACAACCTCCTATGCCAGCAAGTTCCAAAAATTCCCTTCCCCTCTGTACAGAAGCAGTTTCTTTCTTTTCTGTTTTAAACCATCCCCCTTGGATCCAGTGTTGCAGGATTTGATGAGCTATGGTTCCACTTTAAGCTCGTGGTCCTCTTTACCGATTTTTTATGTGCCTGTCTCATATCCTTCAGTTCAGTCCAAGACTAATAGCTCCTACCTTTTTAGTGTCCTTTGAAAGTAACTTTTTCATCTCCACAGACATTTAATTGCTTTTTTCTTTCCATTCTCTGTATCCAGCATGCTTTCTTGGAAACAAGATCTGCATTCTCTGCTCAAAATGCATTAAATTTTCCCATTCACATAATTTTCCAGCATTTTGATGGACATGCTGAATAAAATGGTGCCAGCACTTGTTTCTGGAGGAACTTCCATGAAGACCCACGAGGCAAATGGGGCAGTGCACAGCTTTACAAAACCATGCTGGTTTTTTCTCAATACACTCTGTTTAGCCATGTGCTCCGTGATTTTATTCTTGACCGTAGTCTCTTATCATCTTCTCAGGAGTGTAAGTCATCCATTGTTTGGAAGTTCCAGCAGCCACCTGACACCCTTGCTGTTTGCAATGACAGTTCATGCACCTCAGGCAGCAGATCAGCGGGTTGACACTTGAGCTCCCACTCAGCTCTCCAATGAATGCCATCTGGACATAGGAACTTGTTAATATCTTATTAACCATGGAGCCCAACACTTCTCAGGCTTTCAGGATCCTGGCATTGATGCAGACTGGCACTTGTAAAATTTGTTCTTGCTCTGTTTCCTGGCACACACCAAGCAGCTGGAATAGAAGGTGACCTATTTTTCAGTGTGATTGTGCTCTCTATTTCTCTACTGACACTAGGACATACCAAGTGTAAGTCAAATCCACCTTGTAGGCCATGCCAATCTGAACAAAGTGCTTTCTCCCAGCCCAGAGATGACATACTCCTCTACAACTTTTCTCATTTCCTGTGCCAGTAGAAAAGTTCCATTTTGATGAGGGACAGCCAATCCTTTCTGCACGGGTTCCTCTTCTCCAGAAAGGTGTCCTGGATTCTTACCACCTACTTATTCTACCATCACCTACCAAAATCTGAGGGTCTGAATTTATCTCCTGGCTCCTCAGCCTCACACAAGACAGGATTTCAGACAGTGCTACCAGAGAGGTCACAGCCTCCAGTCTTCAGTTTCAGCACTGAAGTAGTAAAGTTCACCTCTCAAGGCAGAAGTAACTTAGAGATACAATGCTTCACAGGTGAGGCCCACTGCAGTGCAGCAAAGGGGTCTGCCTTATGATGAGTCGATGTTAGTGATGGCCCGGGTACCTAGGAACCTCCTGATTATTCCTGATCTGGTCCTGACAATAGAGGTCTAGCCTTAAAGATACACTTTATATTCAGTACTTTGCATGTCCATGCAGATGTCCTGGATTTCTTCAAGCATGCTGTAAGCCGTGGTGTCTAACACCTTTGTGACAGCAGCTTGAAGGGCACTTTGAGCTTTTTTACACTATGTGAAGGCTCCCAGAAAAATGACCACTGGCCTCTTTAGCTCCATAGCTCTTAATATCATGGATCACTTTAACAGGACTTCTAACAAAACTTAAGAGAACACTGTGATCTGAATGGGGTCAGACAGTGGAGCAGGGCCTAGCTCAATTTGTCTGTTTTAAAGAACACAGAGTGCTGGCAGGACCCTCAAGGCTCTTGAAAAATACAGGGCTTGAGTGGAGGTAGTTTTTAAAAAAACACACCTAAATACCAAGCCTGTAACTTGCGTTTATTTCTGTGAGCTCTTCCTTATACTGTCACAATAAGCTCCAGGAGGAAATTGCATCTCCAGAAAGCTGGCTAAGCTGCACATGCTGCACAGTGTAGTTAAGGAACCCCAGGGGTTATGGAGGAAAAGTCCTTCAGCATTAATGCTGTAGGGACACAGGACAACTGGCAGAAGAAGAGGCAATTGTGGATAAACAGCGAGAAAGACTACTCCCAGGAAAGCAAGGCAACTGCATCAGTATTTCTGATCTGCTGATGAAACTCATCTGCTTTACCCTCACACTTCTTAAGGTACAGGCACAGGAAGGGAGTAGAGACCTTTCTCCTTAATATAATCTAAAGCTGGGTTGCTTTTTCTTTATTTCTGCTGTTTTGGTTTTTTTCTGGTTTGTTGATGGAAAGCTTACTTAGTCCTTTCCGTTAACAAATTTAAATCAGGTTTTCATGCTAAGCAGCTGCTGACTCTCTTACATGGAGGAGGGCTGCCTGTGGTTCTACACGATCTTGCAAAAGGCACAAGCTGACCCAACACTGACTGCCAAGTTACAGAGCTACAAGCTAGAAGTCATCAGAGAGGTAGAGAAGAGCTGGAGCTCCTAACAGGAACAGCTAGACAAGTGCAAATCAGCAGTGCATTCAGTTACTCTAAGATCTCAAGAGCCCCACCTGGTGTCCATCGCTCTCGTGGGAGGAGATCAATTTGGATAGGTGTCACGGGACAAGTGGGAGCTTCAGACAAGCCCTGCCGTAGCCTCAGATTTTTGGCAGCAGTTTAAATGTAAGAAATTACTCTGCCCCACAAATTTTAAGACTGGCAGATCAAGTCTATTATAAAAATGAATTATTTATTAAACAAACAAGAGATAGCAGATGAAAGAACTTAATCAGAGTTACTTACTACACAGTATAAAACTAAAAAGAACTACTAGTAGATTACAGCATAACATAAAACAGTGCACTATATCAAGGTACCTATATTAAAGCCAGCAAAAGAAATAGAATTGATCAGGAGTCAAATGTAACTTATCACTGTAATGGCAATAATGTACACAGATTCCTTTCACTTAACCCCTGGGGAGTAACTGTGAAGTAAGCATCCCTACTCATGGGAGAAACTCCACACATTTCCAGGGAAATGTATAGAAGATTTCTGCTTTGTGAAAGTTTGGTGTCACTTTTATAAACATAAAGGGAGGTGTCTATCAGTCACAAATCCAGATTATCTTCCAGACGTCACATCGACAGTGACAGTAAGATGTTTATTGGCAGTTGGGAGATGCCGGACCAGTGTTAACCTCATGGCACCAAAATAACTCACGACGAGACAGCTTGTCCTGTTTGAGTTATCTGACCAGTAAACAAACAACAGATAAGCCCTTGTGGGGGGTGAGATGCCCTGCTCCAGTAGTACTCTGGAGGCCTCACCAGGCTAGGAAGTTTCCTGCTGATGCCCTTAACCCAGGTCCCAGACAGTCATCAGACACCCCTAGGGTTGGGCCCAGTCAGCATATTGGGTCCTCTATTCCCCTTGGAAGGGAACCGCCTAGAACTCTAGCCCGTGTTTTCTTCCTCTTGGAAGTTGTTGTAATATGGGGAAGTACACATTTCTAACTGTGGTGACACCTCTGGTGTTACCAAACTTTCATCCCCTTCATCCTTTGGCTAGTCTTTCATGTACAAAGGCTCAAAATTTTTTTGCAGAGGCACCTCACTGGGGGAGTGAGGTGGGTGAAGAACAATTTTGCTTGCACCCCAAGCATGGACCACCCTCCATTCACTCCTTTCTTTCCAACTTCTTGCTGGAGGATGGACATAGGATTCCCATGATCTTGCACTATTTCTGGTGGCTGCTCCTGTGTCATGGAGGCCAGAGCTTGGTTCCACCAGTCTATTGCCCTTTCTGGTGCTCTAATACTCCTTAACCTTTCTACTTCATCTTGCAGCTCTGCTGCCAGGCTGAACAGGTCGTCTACCTGATCACATCTGACACAACTGCTATCTCTGCTACAATCCAGTGAAAAGCTTAGGCATTCCCTACAGCCTGAAGCCTGGACAGTTGCGTGTTTTTAGGGAGCTCTGTCTGGGTCACTACATCCTTTTTCATGAGCATAGATGAGTGGGGCCCATAGGAACCTCACAATTTTTAACAAGTGCAAGGTGTTGCACCTGGTCTATGGCAACGCCCGGTACCAACAAAGGCTTGGGGATGAAGGGATTGAGAGCAGCCCTGTGAGAAGGACTGGGGGTGCTGGGGGATGAGAGGCTGGACATGACCCAGCCATGTGCACTCACAGCCCAGAAAGCCAAACATGTCCTGCGCTGCATCCAAAGCAGCGTGGGCAGCAGGGCGAGGGAGGGGATTCTGCTCCTCTGCTCTGCTCTGCTCTGCTCTGCGCTGCTCTGCTCTGCTCTGGTGAGACCCCACCTGGAACACTGCATCCAGATCTGGTGTCCCCAGCATGGGGAAGGACAAGGAACTGTTGGAGAAAGTCCAGAGGAGGCCACAAAGATGATTAGGTGGATGGAGAACCTCTGCTATGAGAAAAGGCTGAGAGAATTGGGATTCAGCCTGGAAAAGAGAAGGCTTAGGGGTGAACTAATTGTAGCATTCCAGTACCTGAAGGGAACCTACAAGAAAGATAGAGAGAGACTATTTACAAAGGCATGTAGTGACAAGACAAGGGAGAATGGCTTTAAACTGAAAGAGAGTACATTTAGGTTACAGACCAGGAAGAAATCCTTCAAGGGTAGTGACACACTGAAACAGATTTTCTACAGAAATTGTGGATGCCTCATCCCTGGAAGTGTCTCAAGGCCAAGCTGAATGGGGCTCTGAGCAACCTGGTCTAGTGAAAGGTGTCCGTGCCCGTAGCAGGGGGGTTGGAACTAGATGGTTTTTAAGGTTAATTCCAACCCAAGTCATTCTATGATTCTATGATTCCCTTTACTAGCTTTCTCATTCTTCCTTTTGATAAACTCATGTTTCATAAGTCACATTTTTAAAAGGGAATAGTTAGGTCATTGGGCACCAGATAAACATTTTCTGTTTCAGACAAACATTGTTTTAATATGACCACTAAAATTTAAAAGCAGTTATTGCTGCTGCAGTGAAGTACTGATGAAAAGCTTCCTGTATATTCTACGCATGACCCTCAGCTGAAGTTAAGTTACATGTTTCTGTTAAAGGAAGTGAAAAATTGTTTTTCTCAGCCTCAACTGCTGAAAATAACTCATTGCTTTTCTCAGAATGCAGTGCATGTGTTCTCTCTGCCTGGGAGAAGGAAAGACCATACCACAGGGGAGGTCAGGTTTCCTCTCCAACTGGATGTTCTTGAAACCTTCACTTAAAAAGAAAAATAAACAAAAGAAAACCTGGTGTTCTACTATTACCTTGTGACTCCAGGAGCTGGGACATTGGCTCACATCTTGTGGCAGTACTGAGCTGGATTATGCACTCCTCATCCATCAGCCCAGAAATAGGTTATGGTAGGCAGTCAGTACCACTTCCCATTTCACATTAAGGTTTCAGATTTTCATTATGGTTTGGGCCAGGAAGGTGCGATGTTTGCCAGAAAAGCACAGGGAGGCACATTACTTGGTGGTCAGGACAACGAATGCCAGGGCTTCAGAGGGCCATCGCCACTGTCCTTGCCATGGTGCTGCAGCTGCGGCTGCCGTGGAAATCACCTGTCCTACAGCAGTTCTTAAGTCCAACACACACAGTCAGAGGATTTTGATGACTTGGAGCATATCCTTTAGCTTTGCCTTTTGCCAGGATTGCTTCACCTGAAGCGAGTCCAGTGCTGTCAGGGGTGATAGCACAGAGGGCTCCTCACAGCCCACCTGCCTCCCTGTTACATGCCACCGTCACCACCTCAGGCTGCTTCCCTTCTGCCGTGAGGGCAGCAGCTGTTTATCGCTAAGGTCTGACAAGGGCTCCAAGGAAAAACATATCTGCCTCTCTAGGGGAGCTAAGTTGCAGGGAACACCAGTTCTTCCTTCTCTTTACCAGAAGGCAGAAAACAAATTGACTTACCTTTTTTTCATTTATGTACATGAAAGCATAAGTAATTTTTCTTTATATCAAATTATGTGAGTACAGTTTAAAAAACTAGAGCTGATGTTTGAAGGGAAAAGGGAACCCTGAGCCAGTGGAAATCCTTAACTGTGCCCTGGGGAAGAGGGTGTTTTGAAAAGGTGAAGTCAGCTTTGGAGAGCAGTCACTTCCAAAAGCACCGAGAGAATATTTTCCTCATTCGGGATCATTATTTGTCTGTTCAGAGCTCAGAACTCGCAGGTAAAAGGAAGGGCAGAAAAGTTTAATTCTCCTCTTCTAATCTATGAATGTAAACAAGATGTAAAATGAGATTTATTACTGTTAAAATCTTGAAGGTCATTCTGACCAGGAGCTAAATTCAAATAACTGGCTAAGGATCCTATTGCTTTTGTTTAATAAATCACTTAGTTTTAAATGTTGGACATGTTTTGATAAACCTTCCCTTTCACATTATTCACTCTATGAAAATATGAAAGTAAAAAGAAGAAATTAGGAACCTTTCTTCACACATACAAAACCCCAGCTAAAATGCTGTTTGGAGGCTAACTGAATCCCAGTTCTCTTCCAGAAGTTTAATCATGCTCACAAGAACCACTAACCAGGAAAAGCAAATGTGTCTTCATCAGCCTCCAGAATCATAAAGAAAGTAAAACTTTTAATCTGAATAAACACGTTAAATCTTGCAAATGAGTGAAGAACAGCTGTGGGTCCTGAGTGTATCCCTAGCTCAGCCAAAAGCTATGCTGGATTTTATCTGCAAATGAGAATCAGACTTTCTTCGAGAAAAAAAAACTGAAAGCCTACCCATAGCAAAATGTAAGCAATAATTTAAATTGAAGCTCTCTGCTTTTTTATTTAAATCATGATTAAATGTGATGCTTTAAATCTTCATGATAAATTAATTTCCCCTCTTATCAAGATTCTCGTTGTTAAACTGGCACGTCTAAATTCTCCATCAGAAAGGCTCAGCTATTAGTCAACAGAGGTCCCCTTGAAGAAGGGGGGCAGGGTAGGAAGTTTAATCCTGCTTTCCCTTCCCCCTTTTTTCCATTTAATTCCATTTTCTTCTATTTATTCTGTTATTATCACAGATTCATAGCTTCTTTGTCATAAGGAGTGCCACCTACAGTTAAAATCATGGCAAGCAGAATAGAGATTGCCCAGAGCATGTGGTAAAGATGTTTATCAAGCAAATGCAGATGAAGGTCTTTTTTTGCCCGGTTTTCTTTTAGGATCTATGTCCATGTGAAGTATCCTCCCACTCACCCTTGCTTTTCAGTTTGCTGTTTCATGGTGCTCAGATCAAACAAGATCCAGCATATCAGTCCAGATAGGCTTGTGGCAGAAGATTCCCTGTGCAGCCTCGTTCTTTCCAGAGTTACCCAGCAGGTCCCTGGTGTAGCAGGAGAGGACAACTGCCTCTCAGATCATGTCATCATCACTTTGCACACCTCTTGTTTGAGCAAATGCTGTCAGTTCCTTGTGAGCTGGCGAGAAAGCAGACTCGCTTTCTCCAACAGCCACTTCAGCAGTCAAGCTTATCTTGACCCTCTCTGCCTGATTTTGAGTACCACAACACCTGGGCACAGAGGGTCAGCTTACAGCACAACACAATGCACCCATCTGGGGACCCAGGTCCAGCTGCACAGCAGCAAAAAAACCTGCCTCTCCATGGAAGTGAGAATGGCTGCAGAGGCACTCCCATGTCCAAACACTGCCTATCACTGCCTACAGGAATTTTTATCTTAATGCAATATTGCCGTGGGCCTTGGGGGGCCATTGCAGGAAGCCCTTCCCATCCCCAACCCTGTCTATTTGAATACAGTGCTCTCCTGAGAAGATGTCCATAAACACTGTAAAGTGTGCTTC
Organism: Eulacestoma nigropectus; assembly: GCA_013397775.1. NCBI lineage: Eukaryota > Metazoa > Chordata > Aves > Passeriformes > Eulacestoma > Eulacestoma nigropectus. Next base: position 94,689 of record VZTE01005072.1, on the reverse strand, counting down.
ATCTTAGGTAATTCTTTTGAATTATTTTATATATGCCTGTCAGAAACCAAATGACGAGGGAAATGGCAAATTTTTTACTAAAACACTTTTTCCTTTAGAAATCTCTAACGGTCCATTTGTTAGTTGAGTTTTATCCTGCAGCTTCTGGCATTTTCTTTTATTTGCCAAGGGTCCATTATACTGGGAGTTTACTGCTTTTAGGTAATAAGTGAGAGAAACCATAGAAGAATTCCTGGTCCACAGCAGGCTTCTTCATCATGTGCATGAAGGCAGACACACAGTGGTGGGGCAGAAGGGTGATTGCCAGTGAGAACTGTGCAGGTAACAGTGGCAGACAAGAAACTCCCAGACTCAATGACTGAATTGATTGTGGGAAGGCAAAACCAAGGGGTTTGTCACCAACCAGGACACCATGCAGAAACAGAACCTCCTGCAGATGTCAGGGAAGATGGGCCAGACCTTACTGATTTAATGGCATAATACTGTCTGCTGCTGTAGGAGGTACTTTAACTGCAAATCAAACTTTGGAAATGCTGAATAAGGGTCAGTCACTCTTCAGTTTGATCCTGGGTGGAAAACTAATCTGAATATGAGAACATTAATAATGAACTGTAGATTCTGCTTGTGAAAAGAGCAGAAAAGTCACATAACATTAAATGCTTGCAAAACAGCACTTGCCCATTTTCTTAATTTGTGTAAATAAACTGCATTATACAGGTTGGTATTAATTTCGTATTACTGATGTAAAACTACTGATGAGGTATTATTAAAATGGTCAATAAACTGCAGATAACTACTGCCCAGGAGTAAGCCCAGATGCTTGCAAATACGGCCTCTCACAATGGGATGCGTTATAGTGTTGTATGGATTTAATATTTTCATTTTCCTCCTTTTGTGCTTCATTGCTCTCACTGACATTGTCATTTTGCAGCTAGCTCGCTCTGCTTGCATCCCAAAGAACCTGCAGTGGACTGAAAGGGAGTATTTCCATTAGTTGCTATCTCTTGGAGCATAATGCTTTTCAGGATGGTAAGGGGAGGGCCACATTCATAAGATCTTGCATGCCTCAAGTGCTGTTAAACTCAGACCTCTGTTGTGTTAGGCAATGCAGAGTAGGTGTACGTCACAGACAGGACAGTAGACTGCCTACACCACATACCCTCCATGTGCCTTAAAAAGCTTCCTGGCACAGCCTAAAGGCCATATGGGCTATTTATACAGCCACAGAGTACTGTCCTGGCTCCAAGAGATACAGCAGCATCAGATGATCACAAAAGCAGATCACACTTCATTTTACAGAGCAGAGCAGAAAGCACAGCAGCATCTCTCCACAAATCTGTCCTGAAGGGATAACTGTCTTCTGAACCCAGTCTAAAGTTCAGTGTTAGGTCTCACTGTGTTGTGCCAGAGGCATCCACGTCAACAGAAGGTTCATACCATAGAAGTCTTCTCATGACTACGGTCATTTACGGGAGTGCTGTTGTGAAATGGTAACATTCTTCACATCTATCTTTCATAATAATATTTAAATAACACACAGTTTTGTGTGAATTTGTAAATAAACCATGAAATGGTTCATGAGCTAACAATTCATGCTTTCTCGAATCTAATACAATGGCAGTTTTTGTCTTCCTCTTTGTACAAAGAGAATTGTGAAGAAACAGCAGTCCATAAACAGAGCATACTAAAAGCCACTCACTCGTGCTCACATTTGCCTGGGCTTGCTTCTTCTAGAAGTCTGAACACTCAGCTCCTCACAAGTATTTGGGCACATCATTCCCACAACTACATGTCACAGGAAAACAAATAGTGCTTTGAGTACTTCCTTCAAAGCATACTAGAGAACACTTGTGTTTTATGCAATGAATCATGAAGGACTCCCCAGGCTGACAGGGCAGGAATCACAACCGACTATGTCAGAAGATGTTTCTCATATAAAGGACCATGTATTTTAATTTTCCTGCCCAAGTTCTCAGCTGAGATACCACCCAAGCGAGGGCTGGTTCCTCTCTCTTTACAGGTGAGTAAGATGCAGAGGTCATACACGGCTTTAAGGGAGGTTCTCTCTGTTCGAGAAGGGTGCGAGCTACCGAAGCGGCCAACAGCACCAACAGGAAGAACCGCGGGGCAGCAGGACAGCGGCGCCCGCCCTGCGCTGGGACGGCGGTGCCCTGCTGAGGGACAGTGCCTGCCCTGCAGTGGCACCTGGTGGCCCCGCAGGACACCTACACCCGCAGTCCGGGCACCCCCCGCCAGCAGCAGCACGGGTGGGTGAGCTCCTCACCCGCGGGGATTTGCCGGGCTGATTTTGCTGCTCGGGCAGCCGGGGGACAAGCGGGGGATGGGTGTTGTTAAATATTGATATCGATTCTGAGGATGCGGTTGGCTGAGGCATCATGGATGTGAATTCAGGCTAATCGACACAGGATGTATTGACCGTGAAATGCATCTGCAGGGCTGAGTCAGTCCCGTCACCTCTCAAGGTTATCTTGCCTCATCTGCTACTGCATGTCTGGGACAACTTTACGGTCAGTTTTGCTGCTGTCTGGGACATTGGGATGTTGATGCACAGCACAGCATTTTGGGTACCCACAGCTGTCCCTGGTACCTGTTGAAGACCGAAGGATAGACCCCCCCCATCTCCCCAAATCAGGCAATCTCCACCTATCCACGCTGGATACCCTTCATGCACTACAGTTGCCATCCAGCCCATGTCAGGGAAGATCTGAGAGCTTCCTCTGAAGACAGCAGGACATATAAGGGGACACACCTGCAGGTGAAATCTAATGTTTGGTACCCTTACAGAAGAAGTCAGTTTCTCAAAACTGGGCTTTCAAAGCGGCAGAGTATTCAGATGATTCCATTTCAGGTGTCAAATTAGTTAGCCTCTTTTCAAAAGACATCCCTAGCAAAGGATACTCGAGAGGACAATTGTCTGAGTCTGCAAAGAGCCTGGAAAGAAATGCTGACAAGGATAATGTCCTCTGGCATCTTAGCAGTACATTCAGTCACGGGCAGAGAAAAAGCCATCAGGAAGCTGACTACCTCCATAAAAATGAGAAACATCTTTCTGATGGCTTTTGCCCTGAGTACAGGTATGAGTACTTTCAAATAGCAGCTGGTGAAAAGGTACAGAGCAGGCACAGTACAGCCTCTGGCTGCTCTCCATTGATGCTGGAGTGGACTTCAAAGTCAAAATACAGCCTAGAAGGCTGAACAGACAAGGAGTCACACACACACTTTAGTCTAGCTTTAGAGGAGCTGTATCTGATTCTCCATAAGCAGAAATATTTCTATAGCCTTGCAGCTTTCTACAGCACCCAAACCACTGCTGCTTCTGCCCCGGTGGTGCTCACCAGCACCTCTTGAGCTGGTTTCTGGGCCACAAAACTAATTTTTTGCTCTAGACCCCTGATGTCAGGTAGGAGGCATGCCTTTCGAACAGGTGGGAAAGGGGATGCTGGAACAGCTGCAGCATGTGGTCACAGATACACCCCAGTAACCCTGCCCAACAAGACTGGTTGGCTCAATAGTCACCACCACCACTGTCCCATGATGCCACCCAGCATCTGCATTATCTACAGTCTTCCATGTCCTGGTGCTCTCACCAGCTCCCACATTGTGGGCTCTGTTTCAAGCATTAAGCCCTCAACCTGGATTTACATTTATGCTATTCTGATGACATACAGCAACTCCTGAGTACGATTACATGACATTACACTTAGTATAAGCCCCTTTGCAATGCCCTAGCAGTATAAAGAGGATCCATGTTTCCTTCATGGTTGGTTCTGTGTCACCGAGTTATTGGACAAATTTGCTTTTGGATGAAACTTTAATCAGTTTTGATCAGCAATCCTAGAGCGGATGACACAACCTGGGTCACAACAGCAAAACTGAGTTTTGTACTTGTGTGAATAAAGCAACACTATATACAGAGGTGGGGACAGTGTGTACACAGCCTCCCACTCAGTGTGGGGATGGAGTAGCAGCAATTTCCACCACGTCTGGTGAGTTTTGAGAGTTCTTCCTACATCAGCAGGAAAAGTCCGATTGCTGTCTTAAAAAAGGATTCTTAAAAACCCAATACTAACAGCAGATCGTGTAGACATCATCTTCCATCATCTCTGAGCTGGACAAGCCTCAAAAAGGTGAGGTTTTGTTCTAAAGTTCTTGCATCTATTTGCTTCTTTCACGCCCTAAAATTAGGTTTAGGTCATCTATATAATGGCATTTCCTATCCACCAGAAGTAGCGTCCTGTTGGAACACTGGTCTTCTGCAGGAGGCTGAGGAGGGGCCAGGAGTGGGGCCTATCAATTAAAATGTTCCACAGCAAGGGGGAAGAGACTCCCTTTCCTTTGGCCCTGTTCTGGCTGCTCTAAGTGATATTTCAAGCCTTTGCTTCCTACTTCGAAAGAGTGGAGCCCAGCAACACAGGAGCACTACCGAAAATGGAGAGGAACCCTCCCTCAGTGACAATGGTCCCAGCAAAGCTGTCTTGCACACCTGTTCCCCAAGTCTCAACAGCTCAAGAGTCTGGAACCAGATTCTCTGTGGCAGAGATTCATTTGAAACTGGAGCAAGGCTGGTCAACCAAACTAAGGTTTGAAGACACAGCCTCAAGCTGCACCAAAAGAGGTTCAGGTCGGAGATAGGAGAAATTTCTTCACAGGAACAGTGAATAGATATTAGAATGGGCTGCCCAGGGAGGTGGTGGTGATGCCTTAAGTTCCAGCTTTTATGTTTTTAACTCCTGTACTGCCTAGTGTGTAACTCTGAAGTTTCTTGTAGCTTGTTAGCTGCTGTTCTCTTATGCCAGATAGACATAACAAAGCCTCTCTGAGCTTGTTGTTCAAGGACACTTAGGCTGTCCTGGGCCCAAAAGGTGTAAACCAGGGCCTCTGGAGAGGTGGAGAAATTGAAGAAATTAAATCATTAGCTAAAGTTTTAATTGGCAAATTTATGCTGATATGCAAATGAACCAAACCTATAAAAGTGTGAAGAACTCGTGACCTGTCGTCCATCTTGGGGTCCTGCTTGGGGTCCATCTTTGATGTAGCCTTTGGCTCCCCAGGGTGTACCTTTGAAGGCCTTTCAAATAAATATCCACCTTTATTCCCTTACTCCTGTCTAGTCGCTGTTTTTCAGTAGCCACCCAAGGCATCAGTGGAGTCACCGTCCCTGGAGGTGTTTAAGGAAAGACTGGATGTGGCACTAGGAGCTGTGGTCTGGTTGATGGGGTGGTGTTCGGTCATAGGTTGGACTTTATGAACTCAGAGATCTTTTTAAATTTACTGGTTCTGTGATTCTGTAAAAGTGCAGTCTCTCTGTCACACCACCCTCTGAGTGACTCACAATCGACAGTGACAGTCAAGATGTCCCTGTGGCTGCTGCCTACTGCCTGGATTCCTGGTCACATTCTGACTGTGGGCTTTGATTTTAGTCATCAGAACAGACAGTCCAATTCTGACCTCTCAGACACGAGAAAAATTTTTCTTTAATTCTAAGATTAAGTATTTTGGGGTAATGAAGGGACCCAGAGTCTAAATCTAATTCCATTATTACTGGGGTTTTGTGTGTACTGCTCTCACCCCTGGAATTAATCATCTTGGGTTTCTGTGGTTTTTGTACAAAACACATGGCATGGAGAGAAAGGATATATTTTTGCTGACTCTGGGAAAATGGTAAGCAACCAAATGTATACGTCAGGAAGAGGGAGTAATAGCTTCCAATGCAAACAACTGTTAGCAGCACATTTTAGTGCATTAATAATTTACATTCCACGGAAAGTTTAATTTATGCAAAGTGAGAGTTTTGTGGCATAGTTACTAAAGGCACACTTGATTCTGGGGATAACAAATCTAAAGTGAGCCTGTGACTGTCAAGACTCTTGGTTTCATCACAGTTTTTGCATACAGTTTGTACAGTGTCTTTGTCAACACACCAATGTCTCTTACTGGAGTCCAGTAGAAGACCATTTATTTCTCATCCATATAAAAAAAAGGTCTTCTGAGGCCTACCCAGGCTAAAGAAATACCCAGAACAGCAAAATGTGCACAGCAAAATATTTAGAAAAGTTGCCAACAAAAGGGAAAAAACATAGAATTACCTTCCAAGCCTCATGACCCTGGACCAGTAATAACTGATGCAATGTCTCTCCAGCTGCTGCATCTCAAGCTGCTTCAGATCCAGCCCTGCTCCAAGGACTGCCACAGCCAGTCTACACTGGAGGCCTGAGGACACCCCACCACCCAGCAGACACATATCGGTGGGCCAGACGGAGATGGCTTCTCTGCTAACAACATACAGCATTGAAAAGGAGACTGACAAAGCTCCTAAGCTGTCCTGCAGCTTGCAGCAAAATCCACCAAACACAAATGGCTTTCCTTAGGCTTCCCCAAACATGCTGTATGCAGCATGTTTCAGTTCTCTGAGCCTACTGCCCCACTCACTCCTCCCAGGCCAGGGAGCCATGCAACCACATTTCTGCACACCCAGGGTACCCAGAGCCCAGAAAGGTTGTTCTCTGTTGAAAGCCATCAGAAAGGAACACACAGCCTCTTCCCGCACTGGGCTGAAGGATTAAACTTCTGGCTTAAGTCTCTTGATTGTGCTTTTCCCAGACTCTCACCTCACTCCAGGTTCAGGAAGGACAGCAAAGGAGAGGAACTTGAAGGAGAAGGTAACTAACTTGGTATGTGTGTTTAGTTTTGGTATGGAACTGGGAAAGCAAAATGAATTGGGTTTCATGGACTTGATGGTGCCCCAAATTAATGTTTCAGGGGAAAAAATCCTGGGTTTAAAAAGAGCAGTTACACAAATGTTTTTCATTTTGCTTTGCTTTGCAACCTTAAGCAATCTTCAGGTCAGTTTTTCCTGCAGAATATATGTACATATATTAAACAAGATTGATTTCAAGACATTTGATTGATCAGATGCAAAATAACGTCTCTACACCCTATCTTCTTCCAAGGCCAGACACTAGAGAGATCAGCAAATGGCTGTAGGTTTTTAATAATTAATTCACTAACCCTGAATTTAGAAGAGTAACTAAAAACAAGGTCTCCACATGAGGCTTCAATAACAGTGGTTTAAGAACACTTAGGGGGAATGTCAGCCAGCAGGACACAGCAGCATATGTCCATACCACCCCTCACTGCCTAGCCTTCCATCCCTCGTGCTTTGCAAAAAGTGCACCTGAGAAGGGTAGTTGACGAGCTCTCTTTTTGCATTAATTACACAGAGAGAGCCTAGTCTGGTTTGTGAACAGTCCCCAGAGTTGTGCAGCATGGCACTACAGTGTCAGTCATATGAGACCTCCCCCACCATCACCTCATGCATACGCAGCAGTGACACACTTTTTTACAGAAGCACACAGCCACCCTCATTGTACTTCATGTCAGGCTGACGCCGTGCTGCTGACAAAACAGAGCATCACGTGCTCTGCAAATGTGCACTACCAGCATCGAGATGTTTGCTTTTCTTTAATGCCTGCCACAAGCAAGCATTCGGCTTTGTTTCTCTGTAAATGCTGCACGAGGGAGGAAAGCTGGGATTTGACCTCTGAAGACCACAATGCACAGTTGTACGCCCACAGCAGACGATCGAGGTTTGTCTTGCACTGAAATGAACACAGTTAAAGTCCTCCTTATGTTTTTTAATCACTTCTTCAGTCTTCAGCTTGCTGTTCATTTTCTAGGGCAAATACTCCATTGTGCCTTTAATGTATTCCAAGCACAGCAATCTCATATGATCTGCTGTGTTAACACCCCCACCCCATCAGGCCCTTCCAAAGTGTTGGCTAGTGTCAATGTTAAGGAGATTTTTGAAGAGCAAACAGATATGCAAAAATGAACCAATATGAAAAAGCAGGTCAAGTGACCAGAGTTTAGAGGAGGAAAGAAATTTTAAACCTCAATTCTGGGCACTCTTGGGATCAAAGCAATGTGGCAGGAGAGCCCCTTAACTGGAGTGCTGTGGGAAGGCATGGAGGAGGCAGAGCCCAGCTGCACAGCCATGAGACAGGGGATGCACAGTTATGGACTCCTGGACAATGGTCAGGGGGTGGCCCAACACAAGGGGTGGCCTGGGGGCATCTGCTGTGGACAATCTCACCAAGAGGTGAAGCAACTCTTAGGAAGCTGGAGGAAGCTTCACGATGGCAGGACCAGGTGTTCCAAGGGACTTTGCCCACTAGCAGTAGCTTCTGGAAGGGCCCCGGACTGGGGCACAAAACATCCACTGGGAGTAAAGCCAAATGGGCAGCATCTGCACTGGGGTACAGGGGATGCTGCACCACAGGCAGGACACACAGGGCAGGGGTGTGGTGGAGGGCAGGGTCAGTGACAGCCCAGCAATCGCCCAGCAGGACCATGGGGACAAAAGGGATAAAGATTGAGACAGAAAAACTGGGAACAGGCACAGTCATGGCACAGCACAGCCTGGACAGGGACTTGGGACCTCAAAAGGTGTGACAGGGGAGGCCCCATGTGAGGCTTCTCCCAGCTCCATCTCATGCTCACCTTAGCTGTTTCCCTGCAGCCTGATTCCAGATTATCACTGCACCAACCCAGAGTTTGCCTCGAGCACAGGCACCCATAACCCAAGGCAGACAAGTTGGAGGTTCAGGCCTCTGACACAGTGAAAATGGAGAAATGTGAGCAAATGTTTGCAGTGAAAACACTTGTGTTTTGTGTCCCTACACAACTAGATGTCACAGAGGACAGGAGGTACAGGTGTATCAGAGGGAGCTGGTAGAAGGCAGAGGCTGAACATAGAGAAGACAAGAGAGATAGTAGGAAGGTTAAAAGCAATCTTGTCTCCCACTTGTCTGTGCCCCTGTCCTAATCTTCCTCAGGGAAAAGGAGAAGGACCATTTCCAAGGCTGACATCCAGGGTCACCTCTTTCCCCAGGCTTTCCCAGTCCCACTAGGGAGATGTTGCAGATTTCTGACACACCTCCAAGCTGAACGCAGGCATCTCCTGAAGGGGCACTCTGGTCTTGAAGTTTTGTACTTCAAATGCAAAAGTCACCATGGGCTCAGAGGCCACAAATACTGTGACTCCAGGGGCAGCTGATGGGTATGGGTTCAGTGGAATAAATGCAGGCCCAGGAGGAATAGTCTTTGTTTCTTATATGCCAGGGGAAATCAGGACAGATTGTTACTAGTGTGTAAGAGGTCAGGAAACATGCACTCATTCATCCAGAACCATCTCTTATTGTTGGAAGTGCAGTGTTTTTCTCAACTGTTCTGCTATTGTCTTTCTAAGGCAAAAAGAAACCAAAAAAAAGTAAGGACTGTATCATCTGTGTCTGTCAAACAAAGTGGATCCTCCTGTTGGCTACAATTACAAATCTGTACACGGCAGGAAGGCTAGCAAACCTGCTAAAAAAATTTCTGCTTATTCCTTCTCAGAGCAGTAGGGGGAGAGATCAACCTAGAATTCACAACGGTCAGTCCTTCTTACACTTGATGAGCCTACACAAATTCTTGCCATGAATCACCCACAGTGGTGTTCACAAACCCTCCACCCAGCACAAGAAAAAAGGATTCTAGAAGGTGATTAAAAAATGAAGAGACCAAATGGAGGTTGCTCTGAATTAGACTGTGGGACCCAAAAGTTTACCCTGTAAAAAAAAATGCACTGTGAGAGGAATGACAATTAAACCACAGCACACCTTTAGGCAACTGCTCTGGAGACTCACCCTTCTACTGTGTATAGCATCGGATGAACACATTACCTCTTCTGAAACACGGGCTGCCAACCACTTGAAATTTCAGAATGTGGGTCATAAACCAGTTACTTCAGTCCTTCTTTCCCTCACACTCCACCACATTAAAATGAAAGACAATAAAACAGTAAAAACTGAGATAAATATGTCTTATATCTTTGGATAACATCTATCTACCAGACTGCTCAGGATGCTCAGGATCTGACAGATTCCACCACGAAAACAAAGAAAAAAAACATTCAGTTGTGCAGTTCCTTGTTAAACAACATGGCTTGAGATTTTCGGCAAAGGAGACAGCAGAACATAACAAAAAAAAACAAAACAAAACAAAAACAACAACAGTAACAACAAAAAGTAGTTCATCCTTCATGTTTCTTTATCATCCTGGGAGGTGAAACAGAAATTCATGGCAACAGATGGGCATTCAGCAGTTCCCTTTGCAAATGTTTTAGTGTTTATGTCCAGCTTTCAGTCCTCATCTAGGGAAGCCTGTAAGCCCAGTGTTAAAGTCACTTTCCTGAAGAGCTTCATTCGTGCAGCCTAGTCATCATTTGCACTGCAGACCACTGGGGAAAGTGTTTAAGACATGCCCAACAGAAGCTGTGTGTCACACTGGAAAAACACTAGTGGTGAGACATTTCAGTGGGAATATTTTTCTTAGTCGAAACTAAATATATTCTCATAGAAACAATGACTGCTACTAATGACCAATACTACATTGTTCACGGCCACAAAACTCATCTTTCGTTTGACAGATTTAAAAGCAATAAAAAATTCACCAGCTCTTCGTTGAGAAAATTTCTGGTGAGGAAACTTTTCCAAGGTAAGTAAACTTTGCCACTGAATTTCTTGGTATAAATGCTATTTTCACATCCTTCCCCACTGCCACTATGTGGCTACCCCTTCTTGAAACAGCCAGGTCTTTGACAGAAATTTTAAAATAGCCTGATGCAAGGAACAATTGCATGGAAATTATCACACAGGTGAAAATCTGCCTTTCCAGCAATGTGAAGAACCCTGTATTAGTAGTTCCGTTTGCCTGTGTTATCATATGTGGGCATGTGTATGAATGACTGTCCCCCATCTGAATGGCTCCACACAGTTAGTGCCATGTCGCAGATCCTGTGGAAGTTGACTCCTCCACAGACTGAGCCTGAAAGAACTCAGGAAGAAAACTGCAACAGTCTAAATACCAGGCAAAGGTGTGTCCTTTGGCAAGTGATGACTAAGACCACCAAGTTTTATTCTTTGTCAGATTAAGATTTGAAGTTTTGTGTGTTAAAACAGGAAGGCTGTTTGCCTACTTCTCCTTGGGCCTACCGAAGACTTCAGCATTAACGGACTCTGTGTTATCCCTGCCCTTTTAATCATATAATTTCATGTTTATACCTGACACAAATCCTATGAGAATACAAATACACCATCAGAAAGGCAAGAAGATAAGTCAGATCTAAGTCAACCTTGTTTCTGGGGAGTAGAGATAGTCACATGCTCTGCTTATTTTTAGCAAAAGATGGTGGGTAAATCTGAGCCAGCACGTTTTTCATTCAATCTGTTCCTGTACACTAACAGATGGTGTTTCCTCGTGCCAACCACTAATACAATTTACATTGGCACTCAGTGTCAGGACACAAAGCCCGCCAAGTCCCTGCTAAATCTGCTGATGCCAGGAAAATTGAAAATAAACAGCTAGCCAGGGACACAGTCCCAAATTTTTAATCTATCCCCAAAGCGGCACAGAAGCTGTACCTGTGCAATGGTGTCAGCTGCTCTGCATCTTGTGGCTATCAATACAGCAAAGGACTAGGACTAGGACTAGGACCTGGACTAGGGAAAAAGAGGTCTTGAGACCAAGCAGGTATGTATCTAAAGATGGAGGGAGAGCCATCTGCTTCAAGGTAATTAGCTGTGTGCTTAAATCTGGGCTTTGAGAACCCTGAAAACCAGGGTCTTAATGTTCAAACATTTGAACAAATGAAAATTAATATAAATCATTCTAAATATAAATATATGCATATATATGTGCATATATTACCTGGAAGAATGATTTTATTGTTTAGCATTTCTTAGTGCCCCTTGAGCACTGAACATACTAAATTCAGTCTTACGGGTCTACTTTCCATGGCTACTAATCCCAAATGACAAGGTCACCTACAAAAGAAAATTCCACAGAACTCCTCCGAGGAGCTCAACTCTGTTTTACAGGTTGTTGTGTTTATTCTTTGAATACAAGCATCCAGAATTCTTCAGCTGTAAAATTCTTGTTCCTTTCCACCAGGTGCCTCAGTGCCCAGGCTTCTCTCTTGGATTGCTCAAAGCTTGGTATCCACATCTTTTGGAGAGAAATCCAGCCAGGGTTTGAGGATGAGAACCAGAATGCCTCTGGTTTGGGGCAGCTCAGATGATTAACCTGAGCCTCCCACTTCTGGGGCAGCCATCCCTGGCAACAGAGACAAATAAAAGGGGTTATTCAGGGACCCAGGCAAACAGAGAAGAAGAGTGCTATGCCATTAGTAAACTGTCAAATTGCATCAGTTATGCAGGCTCTACCCATGTCCCTGTGGAAGGCCTTCCCCAAGTGTCTGGGACAAGATCAGTCATGCTGACGAGTCATGCTGAGTCTCAGATAAAGTTTGGCTGCAAATAAGCAGCACCAGCCCACACAAAATGAAATTACAAGGCAAGGAGTTATATTTTCATCATTATATTCTGTTTTCATCTTAAATCTGCACACACTTACCAGGATTTTTTTTCTAAGGGAAAAAAACAAGCCAGGAATCTGGGCAGGAGAGCAAACTGGTCTTCATAATTTTATTGACTAGAGAGCCACAAAAGCACAGGAAAGGAATAACTGTATCTAACCCATTCTATACCTTTCCATGGTTGCATTCCTAACTAAAAGAGAGGACATATGTCCAGATTTGCACCAGATTCAAACAGCAAAGTCTAGTTAAGTGTAAAGCTTGCCAGTTTGTAATTCTCATCACTTCAGCTCACCTTAATAACTTCAAAAGTTTTCTCCATCTCCCTTCTACTGGCTGACCACTTAGTGTACTGCTCAGATTGTGATCAGATAAAATACAGCCTCTCACAAACACACAACCTGGCTTAAAAATGGTTTCAGTGTTTAGTGACCAAATGTGGCCACAGGCAATGGCATGTTGTCACTACAAGTTCGAATGTACCCACATATATACAGAACCTGACAGTCACAGAGTGCTTAAGACAGGTCTGAAGACAGGGATCTCTAGGCCAGTTCCCTCTTCCAAACACGTGTAATCATATCTAATTGCCTAGGGCAAAATTGAGCTTAGTCTTAAAACACCTCCAAGGACAGAGATCCCACAACCTTTCTGGGTAACCTGTTTCCAAATGTTCCAGGTCATCTGAAGAAGGTCAACAAGTCAGGTTACTTTCTGCAGCATGAAAAAAACCTCCCTCAACAACTTGAGCCTTTGGCTGAAAATGACCACCAGCTCAGCGGTCAATGTCATGTGCTCACACATAGCAGCACTATGAGGAACATGTGCTGTAGCTGTGCACCCGCACCTTCTGCCAACACCCATTTACATGAGGATTTACAACCCAATGGCACTGGAATACCATGGCTGTCAGCTGGCCAGAAATACGGTAACCAAACTTCCTGGGACAAACCTGACCCTAGTGCCATTTTAAAGCCTCTCTGAGACACAAACACAAATCCACACATACCTTTTCTCTCCGTCTGATGTTTTCCCACACTCTGTTACAAACCATGCATTCAAAGGTGTCAATGTAATTGTCCTGGGTGATATCGTGCACTCCCCATTTGCGTTCCTTCATTGTTTTAAGTAGTCTTGGGTTGGAAATGTCCCCTCTCAGTTTCCATTGTAGGTAGGACTCATATTCTTCATCATTTGTATCCAGTGTTTTGATATATCGGGCCAGATCCCGAGGGTGTAAAAAACTGGATACCAGGATTGCACTCTTGTTACTAGGAAGCCAGTCTACAATGCTGGGAGACCCAAAGTACACTGGCACCACACCCAACTTCAGTGGCCGCCAGAATTTTTCAGTGATGTAATCTTCACAAACAGCATTTTCAAAAGCAAGAATGAACTTGTACTGTGCCAGTATTTTTAAAAAGTTCCCATCATCCATGGCACCTGGATTTCTGAGATGCAGAGGAAGGTCTCTGTTATGCAAACATTCCCCATAAGAGTCTACTTCAATGTGGCACATCAGCTCACGCACGTAGCTGTCCCGGTCAGAAGGGGGGTTGCAGTCAGACTGCACATACACCAGCGGTGCAAGCCTTTTCCTCAGGCTGTTTTTCACCTGCAGTGGGATCATGAACCTCAATGACTTCAGGACCTCTACACCCTCAAGGTACTGAGTGGTCAGTGGCAGGTGAGAGTGGCGGCTAAATGTTGCAGTGTGGTTGAATAAGGTGATGGTTGCTTTGTGAAAGAGTTTGTAGTTGTTTTTTGGTGACTCTTCATGAAAAAGGGCCCAGTCATGATAGCCTTTACGAGGGAGGGGTAAGCTCTCTATACTGAAGTCAGTACCTAGACAAAAGAAAACAGTGGTCGTCTTGCTCTTATCTGTCATGTGACACTAACTACAATGACACAGAAGTCTAGTTTCAATTTAGTATCAGCCCTACAACCATCACATTTCTGACACTATAAGGCAGTTATTTCAAAGACCGCAATTCATGTAAAGGCACTAGGGCGTAATGACAGATAAACTGAATTTCACAGCAGAATAATCTAGAGAAATGGGATCAGTAGTTAATATTAGAAGTGGTTTCCTTTCATGTCATATTAGTTTAAAGGCCTCTCGTTTCAAAGGATCACTAGGACTTTTATATTTTAATGCACTGGAATGAAACTAGCAAGATGTTTAATAATCCCCTGATTCTCTAAATAGTGGAACAGATGGTATTTCCTCTGTGATGCGAGGAAAATGGTTACTGCAGAACTCAATTTGGTTCTAGTAATAAAACAACTAAAAGGATGCTGAAATACTGGACAGGATTAAGGAGAAAAAAATAATTACTTCAAGTCTTGAAAAGACATTGTACAGTAGAGACTTAGGAAGCCAAACTATTAACTTTTCAAAGAGAAAATTAAGAGATGATGTATCATAGCTGCCTACCAGATACATAAAGAAATAGCTTCTGGCAGAAGACAGCTCTTCAAAGTAACATCAGTAGGAGAAGAACCATGCCTAAACTCTAAGAACAGTCAACTGCAGAAACTGGGAAAACTGTAGTAGAAGCCTTAGGACAAAACTAGATGACTTTTGTCAAAGGCTGGTCTGTGCAAAACTAAGTTGAAAATACCAGCTCATTAATGCAACCCTTGGTCTCCCTTTAGTACTACTGCACTACCCTCATATGACCAGCCTACTGCAGATTAAATGCAAAGTTGCCCAATTTCTGTCAAGGTACTTCCTCACTGTCTTGTAACCATATCTGTTTTCCACTTAAGTAAAGGCAATGGACATACAAAACTTTTAACCGATATTGTCAAGCAAGAGAGGTCCAAAAACTGAAACTAACACTGAAGAGCTGGTTCAGAAAACATCACAAATTCTTATCTTTAGACAAACTACCATCTGTGGCAACTTAACCTTTGTGTAGCAGACTCCATGGCTGGTTACATCTAAGACAATTGGGAACATAATGTCTTAAACAAGCTGAGTTCAAACCAACTAAGGAGAATGGCCGGTAAGCAGCAGATTCTTTGGAGGTGGGACAATGCTTTCTCAATGCCAACTTCCCCCTTTCACCATAAGACACAGATGCACAGTCACAAGCAACAGAGTCAAACAGTGGCCATATCTCTACAGGGGGCTATGGACCACAAACAACCCCAAAGCACCCTAACTCCTACCAGGACATCTCCATCAGAAGACTGTAATGTCTCATACTGTTGCATCACTCACAAAGAATTCCCACCCTGGAGAGGGACCTAGGTGTCCCTGTGCCAATTTAAATGTATATAACCCAGCACACTCTTTGTTTTGCAGGCCTCTACCCCAACGAATCAAGACTGCAACCATCACTCCTATCATGGACATCAAAATTGCAATGATTGAGAGTCATCACTGGATCCATGAGAGGTGATATCCTTTCTCTCCACTATCTACTCTTATCTCTTCATTCTCTTTTCCTTTTCCTTACATATTTTCTTTGTGAGATTTTTATACTTTTATAAGAAAGAATCAAAAGAGCCACATACATCCTTTCCACTGCAATTAAATTGTGTTGAAATAAATGTGGCTCATAGACACACCGGTCATTCAGTGTTGTTTCACTCTAATTCACCCAAGGGATCTATTAACAGTAACCTCAGTTACCCTCCCTCAGAGGTGAGTCACAACACCATCTCAGTCACTCACATAGCTTTTCACTCTCCATTCTACCCCAAACTCAAACCATTGACAGCAAAAAGAAGGGGGTGCTAGTGAAAGTCTTACATAGAATATTGATCAAAAAACTAAAACATAAAGAAGACTAAAAAAATGCCCAGTGGTCCTCGCAGCTGTATGAGCCTGCCAAAATGACTCCAAAGATGACCTTATAAAACCAATATAAGACTTCACTGCTGCAGTGGAGATAGAAGTTAGCTGTCAGTAATATAAAAATCTCCTATAGAGCAAGATCCTTCAGGAGCATCAGGTGGGGTTTTTTAAGGCCACTAAACATGGACTTTCTGTTTTCTACGCAGGTCCTAAGTCCTTAGCACTAAAAGGAAAAAAGGTTATGCCACTCAACAAAAAACGCTAGTTGCTTCTTCTGTTTTTGATGTGCTATCTTGTTTTTGATGTGTTATTTTGTGATAGAGAAAGATGATAAAAACTGAAAGTTAATCAAAATTTCATGGAGAAATTATGTCATAAAGTCTATCTGGCTTTGAAAACACTTTGTTCTAAGTGATGCCAAGAAGAGAAGTAACAGTGCATACCAACAATAATGAAATGTTGTGGATCAAAATCACAGCACTGCAGCTCGGTCTCTTGCAAGGGTGCTCCCTCTTTCAGGTAGCATTGCAGGGAAAAGGGGGTGGAAACACAGGCAAGAATGAAAGACAAAAAGGCAACATGTAAAACTTAGCAAACTAGGAGACAGTTAAGTTAGGCAAAGAGAAACTTGGAGAAAAATGCACTATAAAACCACAGAATCACCAAATCATTTAGGTTGGAAAAGACCTCCAAGATCATTAAGTCCAACCTTTGACCGATCATCACGTTGTCAACTACACCATGGCACTTAGTGCCATGACCAGTTGTTTCTTGAACACCTCCAGGGATGGTGACTCCACTATCTCCCTGGGCAGCCCATTCTGATGTTTAACAACGCCTTCCATGAAAAAATTTCTTCTGATGTCCACCCTGAACCTTCCCTGGTGCAGCTTGAGGCTGTGTCCTCTCCTCCTGTTACTGGTTGCCCGGGAGAGATGCCAACACCCACCCACCTGGCTACAGCCTCTTCTCAAGGAGTTGTAGAGCGTGATAAGGTCACCCCTGAGCCTCCTTTTCTCCAGGCTAAACATTCCCAGCTCCCTCAGCCACTCCTCATTGGACTTCTTCTCCAGGCCCTTCCCCAGCTTTGATGCCCTTCTCTGGACATGCTCTAGCACCTCAATGTCTTTCTTGAAATGAGGGGCCCAAAACTGGACACAGCACAGATCAGAGTGCATCAGACTGACTGATTTTAATACAACACTTAATCAATCTCAGTCCAGCAAGAAGACAAAAAGGATTAAAAGGAAGATAACATCAGCATGCCCCCTTACCCCACGAGATGAAGGAAATAAGGAAGCATATGAGGGAATAAAAAGAAGCACAAAGCTAGAATTATGAGTGATTTCACTTTCTAACTATTAATTTGGAAATCTTAGATATGCAGAAGAGAAAGATATATGCTGCTAGGAGTAGTTATGCATTTTAGAACACATTTTTCATTCAGAAGCCATACTCCAAGGACTCAGTGCTCCAGTATGGAACAGCTGGATATCCTTCTCTCTTAGGAACAACATCCCTGGTGCTCTGACAGATCCAGCTCATGCTGACTCAGTCACATTGGCAGCTGATGCTAAATACTACGCTTTATGAATTATGTGACACTGAAAAGGTGGAGTTGGGAATCCCTCCCAAAAGCAGAGACAAAGTCTAGCAAGAGGATGCCACATCTCATTTCCAGACAGGAGATGGCGACACTTGACAAAGTTATCACCTACACTGAGGGGCTCCCCAGGCCAGGACAGTGAGTTGGAACAAGCTGTAGAAAAGTTGGTGCTCCTAACAAAGCAGTTGTGCTAGATAACATCTACACCCTATATTTTTGCACAGTACTTTTCTTAATCTTTGGATCATTCTTCTCTTGACTAGCTTACTGACCAAGTACTAGGGGGAAATTAGTGCATTTTCTTTGAAAGGTGAAACTGCTCTGATTCAGCCTTAGCGCAGAAATTCAGATATTCAAGTTTTCACTCAGGAGGCTGTTTAGAGGGAAATTCCGTAAAAGTAAAATATACCTTTTTGCAGACTCACAGCTCAGTGCATCAAGGCAGGGGGGAGAGAGGGAGAGAAAGAGAGGATGAGAGAAAAACTCTCTCTCTCTCTTTTGGCATGGTGAGATCATTTACTGTGGTTTAAAAATAAGTAACAATTTTGCACATTTTGACACTTGTCTTTACAAAGTTCATAGCCAGCATCAGTAGAAAAAGAAGAAAAAGAAAAAAAACAAACGCTACAGGGAGAGTCTTATGCCCAGTATAAACAGTCTTTTAAAAATATGAGAGTAAACTATGTCCGGAAGCCTGCTAAAACTGAAGAGTAACAGTCCTTCTAATGCTAAAATAGACAAATGAAATTACTACCAGAGATCAAAATCACCATACTTTACAGCTTTCCTGTGATGCAATCCAGCTTTCTTTATTTGGGTCAGCTTCTCATTCCTTTGCTGTTATTCCTTCACTTTAATGCTTAACCACTGTATTATCAATTGACAAAGCTGACCTACTTGGAGATCTAAAAAGATTAGTGATGAGAAGTTTTTGGTTCACTGCTAACAACCAAGCTAAAGGCCCTTCCATCCTGTATTTCCAGTTCACCTGGATTCAGATTGAGGGAATGAGATTCAGTATCCTGATTTATTTTGTTTTATTTCCAGACAAAAGATCTGAATGTACCAGTCAGAGAAAAGCATTTGAATTTATTTTTCCACCTAAAACTCAAGTTTTCTTTTAAAAGCAACTGTGTGGGGAAAAAGAACAAAGTTAATGAAGTAAGGTCTTAAATAAAGTATGGTTTCTTAAATGAAGTAAGGTTTTAAATGATGCATCTTTCATGTTCTGTAGACTCACTTTACAGTGTATGCAATGGGAAGTTTCTGGCAGAGCCAGAGCAGCTCAGAAGGTTGCACTAGCTGCTGCTCTCTGTACAGAATCAATAGGTTTCTTTCACTACTTTCTGTTTAGAGTCTGCTAGCGATTTCTTGGCACATGAGGCAGGGGAATTGCAGTGTTACCAGAGAGGGCATTATTGTTAGACAAAAGGCTTGCACAAGTGCAACAAAGGCCTTGCAGAACCTCTGCTAGGGGTGACAAGCCAGAAGACTGGAAAAAACTGGCTTGATCTCAGACTGTCTTTAGATGCCTTGGCAAGGACATGAAATTGTCTTTTCTCCCATGAACAGGGAGTACATGTGATTGGAAAGCAGCATGAGACAAGGCATCAGTCATACCACAGATGTGTATGGTCACTTTACAGAGTACTTCTACAGAGCACTCATAATGGTATTCAGCACCAGGCAAAGTTTAGCCCAATGAGCTGCATAAATTTCCTGTTCTAAGTGATTGCCACCTAGAATAGGTGGCAATTCACTCTCTATAGGGAAAGAACTAAGCAGGAAGAAAACCTACTTCTTTAAAAACAAATAGATTCTTACCGTAGAACAGAAATGCTCTTGTCATCTGATTGTGCTGGTAGGTCTTGTTGATAGTAAAGAAGCAAACATCCTCTCCACACTGACTGAATCTCCCTGTCTCTCCAGTCAAGGGAGACCACCAGAGCAGGACAGGATAGTGATTTACATCAGACTCTGTCTTGAAGCTGCTGTGAAGTTCCTGCTTCTTAAACAGAAAAGCTTGTCTCTCCCCAGGCTTTAATGGGCTGCTGTGTAAACTGGAGATTACTGGCACCTTATTCTCTGAATTGCCCAGTTCGGTGATTACCTTCAGGGAAATAAACATACATATCACACCATGTCACTGTCATCAGCATCTGCTTACAAACCAGAATTTAAGCATCACATTAAGTCTGTATGTTAAGTTTCTGTCAATGAAATTGGATGCATTTCACTGACTGCAGGCATCAGGTCATCTTATGTCAGAACAGCAAAAGATTTAATTTGAAATTGTAAGAAGAAGGCAGGAAATACATTTCTGTACTGAGATATGGCCACATCGCGTGTGACTTAACAACACAACTTCTGCTTTCTCCCTCAAAAATGCACAGGACAGAGAACAGCCCTTCAGTAGCCAGGTTTCTTCTGAAAATTAGCTATTAAAAAACCCATGAAGTTTTCATGTCTCTGTGAGTCCAGCCTTTCCCCCCTGCCCAAAGAGTTCAAACACGTGAAAAGAGGAAGCAGTGCTGGATGGAGGCAACGCAACATGGCATGGTATGTTGCAACATTCCTGAGAAACTCCTCCAGGGGCCAAGGAGGTAAACAAGAAAGGAATTCTCTGTGTTATGTCCCTTCCAGAGTCAGCTATCACCACAAGGCCAATGCTGCTAACAGAATAACTCCTGGTAAAGCACAGACTGGTAAGGAAAATGTCTGTCACCTCTCTCATCTGACAGAATTGTGTCCTGCTTTGAGAGCAATCCCATGCATACCCCACCCCCTTGCCCCTGTACCTGGAGTGTCAGCACAAGGAAAAAGGCAGCTGCAAAGCAGAAGCCAGATGCCCACAGTATCTTCCTCCTCATCCTAATCATACTGCACTACCAGGCCCACCAGAGCAGTGACATCTAGGCATTGGGAAGGTCAGCTTGTCTAAAGTCTTCGCTCTTTGCTGCTGGGCTTTCCCACTTTATCTTTATTGCTCATCATGGCGACTGCTGCTGAAAAAGAGTAGAGCATCAACACACACAGCTCCTTCAAAGCTCAGTGGTTAGTTTCACATCTATCCATAGCCTTCTGTAGGTGCCAGAGCCACATTTTCAGCCAGGTATCAAGAAAGCAGTCTGCACAAGACAGCACTCTTGCTCACAAAGCCCCAGGCACCTACTCTCCCTGTAGTCATCCTGGACATCCTCTCATCCTTGCAGTCAGTGTAAGGAATGCTGATGGCCCTGGCTCAGTACTGTGTGGGAAGGGCAGCCGTTTTCCTGAGTTTCAGATCTCAAGCTGTGCTGCTTTGCAGCAGACTCACAGACAGGGGAGCAATGAAAGATTTTCCTTCCCTGGGCAATCTCTGAAAATGCTCCTGGAGAAGGCACACAACTATCTGGCCTTGGGACTTACTACACTTGAGTCTTCTGGGACTTCTCTTCATGAACATAAAGAATGCCCATGGAATATGCTCTATGTCCAGTGCATAGAGAAAGTAACCATACAACACACACACAGACTCTGTCCACACCTAAACCCAGTTAAATTTAACAAATTCCCCTTTCCGAGTAATCTGCACCTGTGCTGGTCTGCCTCTGTTCAAACAACTTTCCCTTCCCCAATGCTTTTTTTAGCTTTCAGAGAAAACCTACTGTTTTCCTGCATGATGGACATTTCTGTATAAAAATCCCAACTCCTGGCAACAGGAGAAGTTGTAAAATTCCACCCACGTCTTGAAAAACAAAAAGAAAGGATGGTAGAAATATAGGACTGTAGCACTCCACACAGAAAAGTAAAGTTTGTAAATGTGGGTGTTTTGAAAGCTCAGAAAGCAGAAACACATGCACAAAATGTTTAATAAATTCCTATTTTAGAGGTCCTCTCTTTCAGAAATATGACTACAAAAATTATGGTTTTCCTGCCAGCTTTCCCCCCACCTAAATTTCAGACTTCTAAAGCCCTGACAAAGAGGGATGGGTCCCAAACCTACTGCCTGCTGTAGTACTATCACGGTGGTGCTGACAGCTAAAGGAAAAAAAAATTATCCTGTTTCTGCTCCCACTGACATGAGTTCATCCCTTTCCCTCGAACATCAGAAAGGCCTCTTTAGCAAAAGCTGACATGAAACCCTGCTGTGCAATTTTGCTCTGCACAGGCCAGCTGCTTTTGAAGGTCTGTGTGGGTGTGAAAGTGCATGGCTGCCAGTTAAGCACTTCTCAGATGAGGCAGGATTTTCTAGAAAGCCTCTACACCCTCTGCGTCTCCTGCAGTACAGCCAAAAAGGGGAACCAGGAGGGGAAGGGGATGAATTCTGCCCACTGCTGTGCTGGCACACCTGGAGCTGGGCAGTATTTTTAACACCATATCTTACCAGGCCAGTGCATGGCAAAAAGTAAGACTCTAATGACCCACTGAATACCACCCCAACCCCTGTCCCGGTAAAAGAGTAGCAGTAATCGTCACATTTTTAGGTACAGTTCTAGAGGGGGCATGGGTGTGCTGTACCCATGGACCCAGGGTATCACACTGAGCCATAGCTTCATTTTTGCCTCTGCGGTGCCCAACATGCAGTACTTCTGCCCAGCACTGCGGTGCGTACTTGGACTGGGCCAGGCAAGTATCTGTCCCGTCCCAGCTCCACTGACAAGGATGACTTTGCAACTCTTTCCCACCTCTGTCAGGCTGAGCAGAGGCCCTGAAGACTTGAGGGAAGAAGGATAAATCACCACCCTAGGCTGCCCTGCGGGAGCCGCAGCTCCCTGCAAATCCTTCCAAACTTCCTGGCAGCTCTCCCCGCCGCCTCTCCTTCCAGCTCTGTCTCGCCGCAATTCTCCGGGCTCAGCATACCAGCCAGGGTTTGCCTGCTCCCCGAAATGCTGCCCCTTCCCTTCCCGAGGCTCTGCGCATCCCGCAGCCCCGGCCCTGCTCCCGCCGCGGGTCGGGCATCTCCAGCCGGGCGCCCGCCACCGTACTCACCCCGAGAAAGTCGCTCCCGCCTCACCGCCGCCGTGCCCCTCCGGCCGGGTCTGAGGGGGTTTGGGGTGTTTTGCTGCTTTTTTTTAACTTTCGGTTAGCGCACCCACTTGGAGCGCGGAGCGGGGCGGGCGCCGGCGGGGGCGGTGCGGCTCCGCGCCTCCCTCCGCCAGCCGCGGGGGCGGGGAAGGGGTCGGCTCTGCCCGGGCTCCGCAAGGCCCTGCACAGGGAACGCGGAGGAGCAGCCGGCCCGAGAGCGCCATCACCTCCACCCCACCCGACTGCTCTTCTGCAAACCCTCACTGCGAGACCTCACCCTATTCCCAAAAATAAATCTTCCCCTGACACTGATTCTATAGCTGTTTGCATAATAGCGCGCTTTGCGGTTATATGTTTTTTACTACAGTGCCGGTGCTATCCTGACGGAGACTTCAGATTGATTGCATGAGGCCAGCGAGCAGTCAGAAGGAGAAATGAGTCACGGCAGCTGGGAAGCCCCGAGGAGCTGGGAGAGCCGGCCCGCGCTCATCCCTCGTCCCTGTGGGGCGGAGCTGCGGCAGGCATCCCGCAGCTGAGACCATGCCTTGCTTCCAGCCTTGCCGGGGCATCCCTGCGGGGCCGTGTGTTCCGACCAGGGAACGGTCCTGTCTGCCCGCTCGGGGCTTCCTGAACATGAGAAACACTTTGTGCACCTCTTGCTCTGTCTAGGTGTTTACTCCAAAAGTCTGGTTCTGCTAGCTCAGAGTCCGTACTTACCCACCTGATACAGACTTACGAACCACCCATTCTTGTGTACGTAATTCGTTCATCGCATACATACACATTTGTATTAACACAGAAATACCTGATACCTACACACTTCTCCATAAGTACTTATATTTATACACAAATACTTGAAAGTGAGGTATCTGCTGTTTCTAACCCAGATGTGGCAGGCAGGGGTGGTTGCAAGGGGGTGATTACCTGAGGGAGTGGAGGGAGGAAGAATTCCAGAGGAGGCAGAGGGGACACCTGTGCCTCAGCTGAAACACATGATTGATAAAAACCGAAGAAATGTTATGCACGCAGCTCGTCTCCTTACTCTGGGTGCGTAATGCCTGCAGCCTTCTTGAGAGGATCAGAAGGGTACCCAGCAGGCAACCTGAATCCTCTGTAGCAGTGTCCGTGACCCTTGCCACACTGGCCCTTTCTACTACAGCTATTCTTGCCAGTAGCCCCTTTGGAGCAACACCCACCTCTTGCTGCAGATACTGCACCAGAGAGCTCTGATTTCTCTTTGAACTATCAGTCTCCTCCTAAGACAAAAACTAGCAACTGACACTACAATGCTGGGACATGCACATTTACTTATCCTCCAGTCTTTGTTTAGTGATTAATCCCAGCTCTTGTCCTATTTGTCACTTCCTCACAAAGGTTCTAGCTGCTGGAGTCGTATTTTTATGTAGAAGCTTTCAGGTGGGGTTTTAATATTATCTTTGAAGTGTGACGTGAATATCTACAGATACTCGATCTGGAACATGAAGGATCTCCACTCACTTCAAGTCATGAGGCATGCAGCAAGAATCTCCAAGTATTATTTTCCAAAGCAGGTTCATGTGAAAGCAGGATCCTGCTTTTGCAGGCCTGATTCAAAGTGCCTAGAGGCTGTGAGGACTGAAGTTAGCATGGTGCAATGAGGTGTACTTCAGTAAATTAAATTGAGTGGTTGGAAATGGATCAGAAACCTGGTATAGTTTATGGAAGGACTTCCTGTGATCCCACTGGGTTTTGATCTAGTCCGTAATTTTGAACTCATTTATATTCCTGGCTTTCATCTTTCCTCAGCTGGCAGACTCCTAAGTTGCCCTCACGAGGAGACAAAACTTAATTGAAAAATGCTTCAGCTTCCCTCAACAGTCTTGACTTTTCTCAGTTACTGTCCCTCAAACCTTTTGAAGCAGTCCACAGCCCCACTAACCCAGTCTTGGACTGAAAATGCAGAAGCAAGTCCTGAGGGCAGTGGGATAGCTGTTGTATCTGCTGTCCGTCCCATGCCATAAGAAAGCTCTTCTTGAACCAGCTCAATCCAGTGGCTGGCATCAGAGAGGCTCACTTTTGTTTCTTGTCCTGTTATGCCACTCTGAGGAAATAAGCTCTTATTGCAGGATCTGGCTTGTCTGTAATCCATGTTAAATAGCTGGTAAAGATGATACCAGCATAAGCAATGGCAGGGCCATGTCATCACGTATGAATTCTGGACAAAGACAACCCCAAAAAACACAATTGTTGCTCAAACAACAGACCTAATAAACCAGATTTCTTAAAGATCTGTGTCTCATGTGCCCTCTGTCCATGCAGAGCTATAGGTAATCTAACAAACTTGCAATGCAACTTTTCTTCCCATGTGTCAGAAATAGCAGCTTTTCTTTCTGCTCTCTTACAAAACCTGATTTACTGCGTTTGAGGTTTCTCTAATCCATATGTACAAACTTCTTCTGATCTGTTTTTAATACACTTTGTTTCTTTTTATGCTTGTCTTTGTTCTTCCTCTCTCTTTTTATTATTCTGCATTTTAGATGTTTTTTCTTTCACTTAGGTCCTGTTGGGTATCCTCTCTGTCTCTGGATATGCCCATTTCCTTTCTGTTGTTTTCATAGTCCTGTTATTCAAAGTAACCTTTCAGTAGATTTCTCTGGTTTTTATCCTCCATTATATTAGTATAGTCTATAGTACTGTAACACCCAGAAGCAGCAACCACACTATGCACTGTACAAACATATACAAACATACGCAGGAACAAATGAAGTCCTCAGAATAAAACAGGACAGAAAAAAAGGCAGGGAGACAAGGAAAGCACAGAGTTCAAGGGACTTCCCAAAGGAGACAAAGCTGCTCAGTGACACAAGAACCACCTGTGGGCCTGATTCTTCCTCATCCTGGATCTTGTGTCTCAATTTGCAGCTGTGCATTTATACTCCCTCTTTGTCACTGTGGCACCATTCTTCTTTCCATAAACTCATTGTAAAACATGTGACACCCATGACAGCCCCTTCAACTTGAGCAGCTCAGAATTAAAGACTTTAACCATTTCCACCACATACAGAATTAATTTCCCACCTCCCTGAGAATATAGTACAGATGCAGTTCTATGCATAGCCCTTGCTACTGCACACGCTCCATCTGTCTTTAATCCTCTCCATGCTAATGCATCTCAAAATGCCCCAGATTACAAACCCCTAAAACTGATCAGCTGTTCTCTCTATGGACTGTCTTCAGTCTGGCTACTTTGTCCTGCTGAGCAACACCACATCAGGGGATCACAGAATCATTTAGGGTGGAAAAGACCTCTGAGATCCATCGAGTCCAACCTGTGACAGAACACCACCTTGTCAACCAGACCACAGCCCAGTCTACCCTGGGTAGTCAATTTCAATGTCTAATCAAACTTTTCTGTGAAGAAATTCCTGCTGATGCCCACCCTGAACCTCTCCTGGTGCAGTTTGAGACTCTGTCCTGTCACTGGTTGCCTGGGAGAAGAGGCCGATTCCCACCTGGCTACAACCTCCTTTCAGGCAGTTGTAGAGCGTGTTAAGGTCACCCCTGAGCCTCCTTTTCTCCAGGCTAAACAACCCCAGCTCCTGCTGCGTCTGCTGCCTTCTCCAGTTTCACCCGCTGGTTAGCAGCGGCTGTTTCAAAACTTTCTCCAGTTTCACCTTTTACAGTGGCCAGATTCCTCTGCCTTGTCCCGCTAGATGGTTTGAACCTAAAATGGCGCCAGTGGTGTTTTCCCTGCGCTGTGTAAAGCCCCAGTGCGGAAACACGGCGGGCGCTTCCCTGGCGGAGGGAAGGCAGCTCCCCCTGCCCGCAGCCCCGCCGCGGGCCGCGCCCTCCGCGCCAGAGGCGGNTCGAGCCGCGCCGCCGCTCCGCCCGCGCCTCTGTGGCGCGGCCGGGCCCCGGAAGCGGCGGCGGAGCGATGGCGGCGGACGGGAGGGCGGCGGTGGCGGAGCTGCAGCCGGAGGGGGAAGCGGAGGGCGGCGGCAGCGAGCCGGAGGGCGGCTTCGGGCAGCTGTTGGAGGAGGAGGAGGACGGGGAGGATGCCGGCTACGTGCTGTACAGGTACGGCCGTGGCGGCGTCGCGGCACGTCACGGGGTGGGAGACGCGGAGCGGCGGAGCTGGGGCCGGAGGAGTGGGGAGCTTGTGGGAGGAGCAGGGACACCCTTGACTAGACCAGGTTGCTCAAGGCCTTATCCAGCATGGACTTGAACACTGCCAGAGCTGGTGCATACACAGCTTCTCTGGGCAACGTGGTCCAGTGTCTCACCAACTTACAGTAAAAGAATTTCTTGCTAATGTCGAACCTGAATTTCCCCTCTTTCAGTTTGTACACATTACTTCTTGTCCTATCATTACAGTTTCTGACTGAAAATCCCTCTCCAGCTTCCCTGTAGGCCCCCTTTAGATCCTGGAAGGCTGCTCTGAGCTCTCCATACAGCCTTCTCTTCTCCAGGCTGGACAGCCCCATCTTTCTGAGTCTGTCTTTGTAAGGGAGGTGCTCCAGTCTTCTTTTCAACGTCGTGGCCCTCCTCTGGACTTGCTCCAACAGTTCCATATCGTTCTTATGTTGGGGACACTTTTACCTGTTTATATGCTGTGTTACAGACAATAATGTAGCTAAAATAGTAGTGACTGTTCAGAACAAGGATGTGTTACTGGACACAGGTTTGTGTGTGTCATGGTTTGGGTAGCATTTTGTGCTTTTTAGAAACATTGAAAAGACAAAAACATGTATTTACAGGGACAGGAAGGAATGGGCCGATATTGAACCTGTTCCTCAAAATGATGGGCCAAATCCTGTTGTTCAGATCATCTACAGTGAAAAATGTAAGTCTTAAATATGTTCTGCCCTTACCATTATTGAAACAAGATTTCATTTTTTGGATAACATTTTCTA
This sequence comes from Eulacestoma nigropectus, assembly GCA_013397775.1. Taxonomy (NCBI): domain Eukaryota; kingdom Metazoa; phylum Chordata; class Aves; order Passeriformes; genus Eulacestoma; species Eulacestoma nigropectus. Next base: position 66,943 of record VZTE01005072.1, on the reverse strand, counting down.
GAGTGATACTGTGAAGAAATTAATTTAATTAATTGTGTTACGGTGCTTGTGTGTGGTGTTTTCACCAAGCATCTCTGAAGCTGAATCTTCACCTGAGATGTTAATAGCCAAGGTTCTCCTTTAAAATCCTATGGCATAAGAGGTCATATGGCAGACAGTGTGGTTCATGTCACAAGGCATTTCCAGCCCACATGTGGAAGCAAAGCATGAAGCACCTGCAGCTGGTGAAGTAGTGTGAGTAAGCAGCACAGAACTTTTATGATTGTTTTCGATATTACTCTGATGATGTATTTCAAACATACTTGTGCTAATATCATGCACAGGTCTCAGCTGAAAATGCTGTCAGAGCAATAGGTAGCTATCGTTTTACGGGGGTGTATTTAGAGTACAGAAAATAGGAAGTCATTTCAAAGGATATTAACCTTACCCCCTGCTCAGGCCATTGGCTAAGATGCTATTTTCTATTTAGTCCGAGATGTCTATGATTACTTCCGGGCTGTTCTGCAGCGGGATGAGAGAAGCGAAAGAGCTTTCAAGTTAACAGCAGATGCCATCGAGTTAAATGCTGCAAACTACACAGTATGGTATGTAATAATCTTGGGATTATTTCTGTGGTCATTCGACTGCCTATCTTTTGAGTCTATAATATTTTGTTAGTTGAATCAGGGCATGCCTAGTTGAATTTACACAGAGGAGTAATGTAGATTTCCAGTGAGCTTCCAAAGAAAGCCTTTGTTCAGTATTCCCCATGCCTCACTTTGATTCAGTGGTTTTCATTCATTTGGCTTTAAGGATATTATCAGTCAAGGTCAAGGCTAGCCACAGAAAGAACTTTACGGTTTAAAATTAGATCACTTACCTGATAATGTGGCCATGGCAAAATGCTGAAGATGTGCTCAGTTGACTTCAAGAAGAAGAGGCATAAAAACATGACCGCAAATAATTTGCATATTTACTAAATAGTGAATTTTAAAAGATCTGTCAGGTTACTGTTCAGTTAGGTAATAAATTAACAGTGAATTTCTGATATTCAGAGTAGGGTCTTTTAACTCACAAATGCTAACAAGTACCTCTTGTACATCTTTATTCCACTAATTTCCATAAAATCAGAAAGTTTACATTGTTTCAAGCACAGAAGTCTAAGTTTCCGTGACAAAAAAACTAGCGTGGATACAGGTTAATTTGAATGATTGCTACAATCTTAGATAATGTACTGTTGTAACCAGTCATATTCTAGTTCTCTGCTATTCGATAATTGAATGCCCTTTAACAGAACTAGATACGTGGTGGAGGATTTTGCATTAGTTTTAGGTTTTTGTACTATTTTTAGCTTAATATCATTTACAAGAACTGTGAACAAAGGTGATTCTATGTTTCTGAGAATTTCAGGAAAGTCCTTTTGCAGTGTTCAAGTGCTTGACTTTCATACAGGCATTTCCGGAGAGTCCTCCTGCAGTCCTTGGGAAAGGATCTCCATGAGGAACTTAAGTACATTACAGCTATCATTGAAGATCAGCCAAAGAACTACCAAGTCTGGTAAAATTATGGTTTCTTTTCAGTTCTTAATGTTTTTGCAGATAATATTTTTGTAAATTGGCTATCCGTTGTGATGGAGGAATTAAATGGAGTTGCATCATGTCAAAGTTCCTTTCAGATATTTGTTCTAAGTGTATGATTATGACATGTTAAGCAGGTCTTGTTTTCTTGTTAACTTCAACTTTTAAACTGCCAAAATAAGTCTGACAGGGAAAAAAAAAAAAGACTTGTGAAAAGGCAACCAAGAAAACAAACAGAAGTTAGTATTTTCTCTTTTATTGTGTTTTGGAGTTTGCCTGCCTGTTCTTGGGGTTTTTTCCGAAATGAATGGGAATAAGCAAAAGAGCAGTATTGTTATTGCTAGAGAAATTATGTAGTACTAGAAAATTTTATTCTGCTGTAGACTTTGACCATGAGTGTGGAAGTATGTTGTTTCAGGTGAACATTACTTGTCTAAAATGAGGTGATTGGCCATTGTGTATATGTGGTTAGAATTTTTTATAATATAAATATGCATCATGCATTTCTCAGAGCCAAGTGAAATGTTCTGGTATGCTTAATTTGAAGTATTTAACTAGTGGGGTTTTTTCCCTAAGTGGTACAGCTGCTATACGCTGCTTTAATAGAGACCATACACTCACAAAAAACATTTTGACTTTTCCTCTCATCATTAGGCATCACAGACGGGTGCTGGTTGAGTGGCTGCAGGATCCATCCAGAGAGCTTGAGTTCATAGCTGACATTCTTAACCAAGATGCCAAAAATTACCATGCCTGGCAACACAGACAGTGGGTTATTCAGGTATTGTATTCACAGAACTCTTGATTCTTTAAATAACCTGCATTTTAAATGTGTGGCAGAGGTTACCTATAAACTTACCTTTTAGGAAGTGAGTTCAAAAAATTGGATTGTTGTCTACTTACTGTTATGTATGTGAATTTAATGATGAGCTAATACCATTGCATAACACTGAATAGTGTAGCATGTTCCTAATGCACCTGTACTTACTTTTTGTTGAACTTTGTGTTGATTTCTTCAAAAAACACTGTATCTGATGTTCAGGCAACTTAGGAACAAGGAGAATGTATTTTTAAAAAATAAAAACTTTTGATTGTGATACTCTCTCTCCCTTCCCTTTCAATAGGAGTTCAAATTATGGGACAATGAACTGGACTACGTAGACCAGCTTTTGAGAGAAGATGTGAGGAACAACTCTGTTTGGAACCAACGACACTTTGTCATTTTCAACACCACTGGCTATGATGACCCAGCAGTCCTAGACAGAGAAGTCCGGTTAGTAATGCTATTCAGGCTCACATTAAACAGTCTCCATTACATGAAAGCAAAGGAATACTTTCACAATCCTCATGGGCTTTGTTTCTTGGTTTTTATTCACTTTTGGGATTAACACTTATGGTTAGCAGATCAAGTGTTAGACCGAAGCAAGCTCTGCTTACCCTGGGCAAGCTACTATCATGAATCTGTTTTCCTGACCTGCTGTTTATTGTGCAAACAAAACTTTGGGTTTTATGGTGAACTAGTTATAGTGGGACAACCTGAAGAAAATCTGTGACACTGCTGTGCTGTTCATTAGTATTCTACCCCTAGAAAGTTTGGAAAAAGAGGCCCTCTTCAGAGAGCTCTGGTACCTGGAGCACCTCCTCCCCTTCCTTCTTCACTGACCTTGGTGTCTGCAGAGCTGTTCTTCTTGTGTGTTCCCATTCTGCTCTTGTCTGGCCACGAATAAAACTGCGCAACCACCTTTGTTTTTCTTTCTTCTTTAATATGTTACCATGAGGCGTTGCCATCATTTCTAATAGGCCCAGCCTTGTCCCCTGGCACGTCCGTCTTTGGAGCCACCAGGGATTGGCTCTGATGGACGTGGAAGAAGCTTCTGGCAGCTTCTTACAAAAGTCACCCCTGTAGCCTCCCCCACTACCAAAGATCAGGCCATGCAAACCCAGTACAGTAATGTGGACATGGATTGTAGGAAAAGGAGTTGCCTTTTGTGAGGAATTTGATGCAGCTGGAAAAAGAAAGGAACTTTCAGGAGTACGTGGTTGACACAAAGAGAACTACCTCTGTGAGTTTTCAGGAAAAAGAGCTTTGTGCTCACTGTTTCTAGCTTGCAGGTTTGTAACTGAAGACAAACTGGGCTTCTAGACATGTTTTACTGCTCATGGTGGTAAGAGAAGCTTCTTCATATGGTTTTCACAGCAGACTGCTGACTAGGGTTGATGGTTATGAGAAGATATTTGTCAAAAGTGAAGAAGCAATTAAAGTAAGGTACTGCAATTTTTTATAGAGTTATTTTTCAGAAGAAAGACTGAATCTCTGAATAGGTCCTTTGGTACGTTATTCATAGAGGATCCCAGCCGTCACCATCTTTCATGGTTGTCTTTCTAATCTTCTAGAAGTTGTACTTCTCTTCCAGTTTATAATCTTCCTGTAGATCAATGAATCTGAACCATTTCCATGACTTAGACTTGGATATCTTCAACTTTTTCTCTCCAGAGTTTAGATTGGGCATCCTCCCTCGATCTTCTCAAGATAATTGGATACCATCTTAAGAACCAGGCTGGCTAAGGTTGAGACCTCCAAGATGTCATTATAGAACTGCTTGTTGGTTGATAAACTTGGTCTTTGTCATAGTGACTGCAGAATGTTAAAAGAGTTAGGATTGTGGGTATTTTTTTTAGTACTCCTGATATAATGTTTTATCAATATCTGCAGCCTCTGAAAATCATCAGATGCCTGGTTATGCTGGGAAAAGCCAGAAGATAAATCTGTTTTGTGAAGATGAAATATGGCCTTGTAGCTGTATGGGAGGTGGCTTTTGTTGCTTTGCTTTTATAGCAGTTGCCTCACTGCTGCTTTCACAGAAATGCTGCAGAAGGCTGTGTGAGCTGAAAGCTCAAGGTCTGGCTTTCTGTGGGTTTGCTTGAGTGCAGCCTGATGAAAAACATTTTGCAGGCAGGTACAGAACATACCACTTGCAGTCATATTTACAGAGTTCAGGTACTCTGGCCATTTTCAGCCCCTTGCCATTTCTGAGCATCAAGATACAAGTTACTCCTTTAACATGCCAGGAGAGGATATGACGTTGTTTCTCAGTGTTATTGCTAATAATTTTGAGAACTAATTCGTTATTGTATAAAGTCCAGCAAATTGAACACTTAAATGTTAAAAGTTTCCATAGTGCCTGCCCCTTTTAGACTCCTGTGAGCCATTTTTGATCTACCGAGCTGAGATGATCTGTAAAAAGAGTGAAGTATAGGCTAGAGAGATGTATTTGGAAGCTTCTGAGCACATTCGTGCTCAGAATTGTAATTTCTAACTGCATTGTTATTGGTTGCATTCGTGACTGTTATCTTTTTATTGCAGGTACACTCTTGAGATGATCACAGCAGTGCCACATAATGAGAGTGCTTGGAACTACTTAAAAGGGTGAGGTGTATTTCTCCATGGGACAAAAAGAGTATCTGTAGAAGGTGTCTGATGCGTACTTAATTGAAAAGAACTTGTTTCTGTTCGTTCTAGTGTAGTGTGCTTAAGCAGGCAGGCAAATACTGTCACAGGTGTTATTATATTATAACCTAATTTCTCTGTAACTTTTCACTAAGCTTCTGGCCCTGTAGTTCTTGTGGAAGGACTACAGGTACTTCTCATTCTTTTAAAAACTTGACCTGTAATGTTACTGTGTTAAAAAGCATAGACAGGAAATAACGAACAGGCTTTCAGTCTAATTTCTGATCAGTTGAACAAAAACTATACCAGCTTATTACAACATGAGGCTGTACTAGCACTGCATGGTGCTTACTTTCTGACCTACGTGTATTTGCTGCCTGATTTCAAAACTAATCTCCAAGTAAAGGAATCATAACAAAAATGCAGTTACTTACACCAGATTTCCCATCGCTACGTGTTAAGCCTATTAACGTCTCTTCTAGGATTCTACAGGATCGTGGTCTTTCTAAGTATCCAAATCTGCTGGAGGAACTGTTGAATTTACAGCCCAGTCACAGTTCACCCTATCTGATTGCCTTTCTTGTGGACATATATGAAGACATGCTAGAAAATCAGTGTGATAACAAGGAAGAAACACTGAACAAGGCATTGGAGGTAGGTTTTGAGATCTTCTCAAGGATGCTGTCTGTTCCTGTCTGGTTTTATAGCTTGACAAAATGGGATTGATTTTCATAAATAGAACAGGTTACTTGTTAATCACAAGAGGTCTATGAAGAGTTTAACACAAAAGCCAGACAATCACAAGGATCTCACAAATTTAAATATAAACAATAACTTGCCAGATGCGAAATTACTCTTATATTTTCTTCACCTAGTAGTGAAGGAAGGTGTTTAATACCACCTGCAGAAGAAAGATGATGTTTGAACAATTGAAGAGTTTTGAATGTTAACTTTCAGCATAAACTCACTCTCTTCTCTGTAGGTTAATGGTTTTTTCTCAGAATATCCATTTCCAAACAGCCTCATTTGAGCTCCTTTGGCCTTTCTTAGCTCTTTCTGAGAAAGCTGGCAGAATTAGCTTATGGCCAGCAGGCACTGGGGGTATCAGTAAGAAATGTCAGGCACCACTTCCTACAGAGCAGAAATTACTTCTGGCAGTGTTGTGTATCTCCCAGAGCTTCATACTTGGGTGCTCCTTGGTGCAGTTTGTAGTGTAGTTTTTACAAGAACACTTTGCATTCACTGTGGGACAGACTGGAACTTGATGTAATTAGAGCTGCAGTTTTGCCTGGAGTCTTTGTGTTCCAACATTGTTCTTTCTCAGCATTTTTCCATTGTCATGTTCCAGGACCAGATTGTAAATAAGTGCAGTTGTACCTCCTAGATTCATATCCCCTTTATACTATTTCACTGATTTTGACTTCTCTGTTTAGGCATCAAAGCACCTAATTTCTTGACTCCATTTCACTGAGTAAGGCCATGTCATCCGCATAATAAAAGGGAATTCACTAAAACATTTGTAGACAGTGTTCATACTGTGTAAAATTTACACAGCCTGTCCTGTAAGTAGGATTGACTCCTACTGTGCTGCTCACCCAGACCAAAATAAAAAAAAAAACCCAAACATGTAATGGTATCTGCACCAACTCTTAACATAGCATGAGAGAAGGTTACTGATTTGCATGGAGAACCCTTTTGGGACAGTCTGCTGAGGAAAAACAGAAATAAAATATCTCCTGTCAGTCCATCAAGAGTACTAAAGGTTCAAGAGCAGGATGGTCCTCCAGTGTTTGGAATTAAGTGGTTTACAGCCTGTGGGATGACTAAAAGATATTCAAGGTTCTCAGGAAGTATACTGTGCTCTACTACAGGCTGAATGTGGCTGGCATGGATGATGAATGGTAGGTATGGAAATGAGTCAAAGGGAAACTCTTACTACTGAAATGGGGCTGGAGGGATTTTTGTGCAGTGTCAGATTGGTTGGCTCCCAACTGGTGTTGTCATCAGTTTGATGTCATTGAACAATTACAAATCCCATGAATAAAACAAATGTTGCAGAGAAACGTGTTTCTAATACTGTCTGAAGTATATGTAGTATGCATTTTATAGTTAAGGATTCTGTAAGCTTTTTGGTGTAACATTCCAGTCTCTCATTTTTCTTTCATAGTTGTGTGAAATTCTGGCTAAAGAAAAAGACACCATCCGAAAAGAGTACTGGAGATACATTGGAAGGTCCCTTAAGAGCAAGCACAGTTCAGGCACTGAACAGAGCAGCACACTGACAGATAAACAGCAGTAACTGAAGATGGAAGAAAACAGTGTTAAGCTGTTCTAAAGCTGTACTAAGCAGGGTCATCAACAAGTTTAAAGTCCAGTTGTAGGTACTGCAATGAAAGGAGTGCAGACTGCTGTATAGTCCTGGGTTGATGCTGCTACTGGTGATAGCTCTAGGTGCAGTGAAGAAATGTATTAAGGCTTAATTATTGAGATGTACCGAGTAAAGGTTTTAGTTCCCAACTAAAAATACATGAAGCTGTACCTACTATATTGGCAGTGCTCAGTTAACGGTTGGCCTTGATCTTAGAGGTTTTTTCCAACATAAGTTACTCTATGATTCTGTGAAGCACTAAAACCATTTCTCGTGTCCTGGCTTACCCACTTGTTGTTCCTAACACTGATCAGATGCTGCAGTAATGACTGCAGGTACCTTAGCTATAGGGGATATAAAGTAACCTGGTTAGTGCAAGTAGGCACTGCAGCTGTTGCCTTATGTGGGAGCAGCTGTGCGACACTGTCAGCCTATGCTGTTGTATGCAACTAACACCAACTGTAATTTTGTAATAAAAATAGATAACTTAGAGCATTTGTCTGAATTTTTTTAGTGTGTTTCTTTTGGTCCTTGTAAGTGCATCATTTGTTGTTTTCAGATGCTAATAGAGATAAATATCCCCTTTTATAAGTATTGGATTCTATGGCATTGAGATGTTTTTTGCACTGGAGTATTCTTATCCCAGAAACTTTCAGTACACTTGATATATTCAGTGGAGCCCTGAATTCTTACCTGCACAGACAGGACAAATTGAGGATCCTGGGGGATGTGTATACCTGCACCAGAAAAATGCATCTACCCTATTTTCAGTAAATGGCTATCGTAGACTGTGTTCTTATAGAGTGCTTGTCTGATATGAAATATTTTATTGGAAATGATCATAAAGAGAGCAAACAAATGCTGGTATTTATTCCGTAATATGCAGTCTTTCTGACACTAAACATTAAAAGGTGTTACTGTGATTAAACAATAGTGGAGATTATTTTTTAACACTTTAAATTCTTTAATTCGATGCACTCGAAATTTAGAACAACTCACAGGGAGTGGAATAGGTATAGGAAAGCTATGTGATTTTGTAGTGGTTTTGCTGTGTTCTCAGCAGTAGAGAAAACATTTTTGTAGTGACACATGAACATTCAAAACAGACATGGACTTCAAACTTCTGGAGCTTTGTAACCCGGGGGCGTTTTTTTTTTGTTTTTTGGGGTTTTTTTGGACATGTTTGGGGATTTTTTTACCACATTTGAAACTCTAGTACAAAGCAAAAAGTGTGTTTCTACCCCTATGAGTTGTTCCTAATTGAAACTGTATTAAATACGGAGTACTGAACAGCCAGGATGTTCAAGGTCTTCAGGACAAAGTAATGTATTTGCCACTATTAGTCAAGAAAGCTCAGAAAGATGAAAGTCAAATGCAATCCTTAAAATAAACATCATCAATGAAGAGGGAACAGAATTTTTCCTTTGCATATGGTGTTAATACTTTCCTGTATCTTTCACAAAATTCAGAGGACACTTGGAGTAAAGCAGAGTATTCTATATAGACACTAGCATAAATTTCAGCAAGAATAAGTCATCCCAAGGTAAGATTGATGAAGAGTGTCCACAAAGACCGCGTATTTTGGGATGTGATCTCAGTCACTAGTGGTATGAGGGAAGAGCTTAGATTTAGCCATATAGACTTCCTAGTGGCAAGAATAGGTAGGAATCCTCTGAAAAAATCTTTTTGGGGATATGGTCAACCTTTGGCCTTCTCATTCTTGAAAATGATGTCTAGAAGGAATCAGTAAGATTCAAAAAAAGTTGGTAGGGTTTTATACTGGTTATGCAAACATAGTGGTACATGTAAAGATAATACCACTTCTGAGCTCCCTTTACCAATAAATAACCAGATATATATTCTTAATGGAAAAAATAACTTGTCTTAGGTAGAACAAACATGTAACCAAACAAATCATGTAAATCCTAAGGAAAAAATATGCTGGACACTGGAGTTCAGCTTAAACACAAACAACAAGAACAACAAAGTCATTCTGTTGTAACAGAAATGCTCCTTTTTTTCTTTCAAATGTTTATGTTTAGTGTCATTTGAATTGCAAGGAAGCTTTCAAATTCTCCTGCAAGGGCACCTCAGTTCTGTGCTAGTCAACCATACACAAAAATACTGAGCTGTCAGAGCTGGAAAAATGATGGCTGCCCAGCCAGGTTGCAAGTGCAGCTACCAAACCTTGAATTTTAATGTGTCCAAGACAAAATCTTTCTGGTGGAAGAAGGAGCTTGACAAATTGTATGACCTGTAGAGAGAAGGGTCTTAGAGTAGGAAGTTAGAGATGACTTTAACCTGTAGGCATTGGTACTGACTACCTTTGAACAGGGCAAACATCACAGTGATTTGTCCCAACAGGTTCATCTGTACAAGAAAAGTTACTATTGTTACTAATTGTGTGTAGTGATGTGACTGTTGTGTACAATTTTATTACTGAAGAGCTGTGCCTAAATGGAAAACTACTGATACAACTCTGCCTTGTAAATCAGTGTAACTGGAACATTCAGTGGAGCATGGAGCATTATTAAAGTGTGTGAAGTCATATCCTATGCTTGCTTTCATCAGAGGCTGATGTTCTTGCCTTGGTCTAGCTCTGTCTGTCTTACTAAGCTGTTACTGACTTCCACCTTATTGTCTTTGCAATTCAGCTGACAAAACAGTGTGCAAATCCTTCCTAATCTATTCAGTACAAAACCACCTCTGCTAGCACAAAGTGCTTCTGCCAGATGCTGTCTGGTTGTGCTGAGGCAGATTAGGAGTCTGCAATTCAGCTGGACCTTCTGTGGGGGCAATATTCTCCAGTAAGGAAGCAAGGAGGTTTCTAATCATTTCCTCCACATGAAACACTTCCATCCAAGTGCTAGCTGCCAATTCACGCAGTGCTATGGTGATGAAGGACTTACAGAGATGGGACACCAAAACTGAGGGTGCACACACTTATTTAGGTTTCTCTAAGTATGTGCCATGATGAGCTACTAGAAGCTTCACCAAATTTAGCTAGAGACCCCACCTCAGGATGCCTTGATGCCTATATCAGCTGTCTGATGAAACCTCCTTGGGGCTAGGACTGTGCTCCACGAGGTCCATCACCGTCACTGTCTCTGAAGAAACACTGAGATACAAACTTGCATAAAATTTCAGCCTTAGGGGATTAGAATCGTTGCCGTGTCCTGCTGCTGCCGCCCAGCCGAGAAGGTGGACACCGGCCACTAGATGACAGTGTGACACGCACCCCCAGCCCATCGGCGCCGCTGATGGGCAGGAAAAGCAGCGGCGCCACCTCCTTTTCCGTGCAACATCACTAATTAAACACCTGCTAATTAAACAATGAAGAGCAGCTGCTTGGTAATTCAATACATAGTGCAACACAAGCATCAAGCACAAGTATTCTGGGAGGGGCTAAATGGTCATCTTCATGTTGGTGTTAATTGGAGAGCAATTTCTTGTTAACAGAAATGATGTCTCTTCTGACACTGGACACCTTGTACAGATTTGGACTCTGTTTAGTCCTGGTATTCTAAAAATAACCCTGTGACAAAACCCCTCTGCTCAGAACTTGGGGGTTGTGGCCCGTTTACATCTTTTGGAGACATGCCTCCAATCATGCTACACATATATGCCTTCACAAGCTGGAAAGTTTTGGTCCCTAGAGCCAGCCTTGTTATGATAAATTTCTCTCGTCCCTCTGTAATGAAGTGCTGGCCATTGCTGGCTGTTTCTGGGAATACAGATTGAAGGACAAGATGACCTACTCCTGCTTCTTGAAACTCAGAGGAGGACTTGGGCCAAACTGAGGAAGTCAAGCATGCTGTTGCAGATCTGAAAGCAGTTTCCTTGCTTTCTGGTAAGCAGGACCAAAAACTTTGCTAAAGAAGGTTAAATACAGACTTCTCTTTCTCATGCACTGGTTTGCTGAAACTGAGTCTTGTGGGATTATCACCACCATGCAGGGATTTTAAGTGCATGAAGAGATGCCCTGTGTCACTTGAGCCAAGCCAGCTTGAGCACTCAGAGTGACACAGGTGCAGGTGCTTTCTGTGCATGTATGCACTGAGCTCCCAGGACATGCTACCATTACCCCCTCCCACGGGCATTATGCTAGCTCTGGTACCTCTGTCCACACCTGAAACAGTCGAGTGACAGGTGTAATGCTGCCATCGCAGTACTGCTCATGAGCAGTGATCTTGCCACTGCAGAGGAGGTCTTGCTGTATTTGGGCTTCTCATTCTTTTGGGTTTGGGTTGCTTTGGGTAGGTCTAGTTGGTTATTTACTTCATTGGTTTTCTGATGTGCCCTGACTGTTGTGCAAGTCATCTCTCCAACAGATCCAAAAACAGCTGAATAAGTGCTTGTGCTGCTACAAAAAAGCTTCAGAAGGAGGAAGAGAAAAACAGGAACTGTGTTTGTATCGTTAATGTACATTCTCTGACCTCTCTCTTCTGCCAAAGCCTGCTTACCAGGACAAGAAGGTGGCAGGTGCTTGCACATATCTGCCCCTGCTCTAGTTTGCAGACACACCGTGAATATGAGTTTTATTCCCAGTTTTACTAAAGGACAGTTAGAGCACACTCTCCCTGAACAGAATAGCATATGGTGCCCACTGGCTTTTCTGGCTGCCTCTCGCAGTAACAGTTTCTCTGCTGCTGCATGAGTCCAAATGACTATTTGCAGGTACCTATAGAGTAGGTGCATGGTTAGTGTAGAGGGTTCCTGAGCACTGTTCCAGCACTCTGATACCAGCTGAGTGGTACTGCCAATCATCTTGCTAATTTGTTTGAGGTCTAACCTGCACAGATCCTGCACTGAGAAAAAGGCTACTATAAAAGGAGAGAGTGTTGAGTATTTACATGGGCAACTGAAAAGCAGAAACATCTGGTTTTAGAAACACATTTTCAAATTATCAATTCTCAAATGATTCTTTAACTGAAAAATTTAAAACTTGTAAAGTGAGAACAGAAACCTGCTTGGCTTCTGACATTCAGAGGGAAAATATGTGAGGAGATTTGCCTTAGGCAAGATCTAGTTTACTGCTAGAAGGCATGTCTGGATAAAACCCCAAAAGCTGGTTGAGATCTGTTTGTCATTTAGCAGTGCCGTAGATATAGCTAGGTCCCATTTGGAGCTCAAATTTTCTCTTGCTACATTGCAGGAGGAAGGGGAAAATGAGGGATGACTGGGAAAGGGCAAGCCAAAATCACAAGTCATGCATCACTAACAACAGCTAAGAATATTACAGCAGATGATTTCAGTATAGGTGCCTGCTGCAGAACCAGACAGAGCCACCTGGCACACACAGCAATTTTGTGCATTTCAAGTAAGAGCAGTGTTTTCCCCCCAGGTTACCTGTATTGACTTGCTCATTTCTTTTTTCAACTGCTAATACACTGTCAGATGCATGCTTGTCCGAGCTACACAGGATAAAATTTCTAGGGAGAGAAGAAGAGAAACATGAGATATAAGCCATTTTAGTGCAGGATTGCTACTCAGCAGCCATGGCCAAGACAAGGCCCACATAAACCTGGGTTTTGTATCCCATGATGCCAGCTTTCAGTTATCACTTTATAGTAGAGGCTTTTTGCAGCAGAAATTACATATGAAAGTCCTCATATGTTTGAAAACTCCTGGTGTACACAGAGATACCCCCTCACTCCAACAAAGTGCTAGTAGTTTCTTTGACACTGTGGAAGTTTCACCTGCTTTCTGCTCCTCAGCACTGTGCCTGCAAAGCAGACACAAGCAGTGCAGACAAACACTTCCCCAGGCATTGCCATGCTGCACTAGCCTGGGTAGTCCTGGAGTTGATGAGATTTTGCAGTGACTTCTAGAGCACCTTTTTGCTCACAAGAGTCCTCATGGAAAAGGAGCCAGCCATGAAGGCCCCTTCAACCTCAAGTCTTAGGCCAATTTTGGAGACTGCCATTGTATCACCTCATCATAGCATCCCACCCATCATATGATTTCAGCAGGTGAGTTCAGAAGTCTAGGCATAAGGTACCACTCTTGAATTATACTGAAATAGAGGCATACAGATTCAAAGATTAACCACCAAGTTTTGCAAAGAGTAGCTTGTTTCCTGTATGTCAGTATCCAGTGCCCGTACGAACAGGCACAGAGCTGCCCTCAAAAAGGTCAAATAGGATTACTCAGTGATTTGAATTCCCTTTGAATAAGGGAATTCCTTATGAGTAAGTACAGGTGTTGTTTTGAAAGAGAGAGGGGACAGGAAGAGAAGGGCAGAAAAAACCCACAGGGTAATGAAAACTTAGCTCATAGCCTGAACCAGTATTGCAGCATGACTCCGAGAAACACATACAAAAAACACATCGGGGCAGCAGAGGAGTTTTTATGGTGATGAGCAGATAATGTTTTAATTGCTTCCTCCTTTTCATAGAGAAAAAGCTTTGTAAGTACACAGGACACATCCCTGATATCTCCTCCTTGCAGGAACACTGCTTGGGACACCGTGTTTCTGATTCATTCACACAGACTGGAGTCAAAATGGCAACATTTGTGGTTATCAAGTACAGGATTAGTGTTTTGTTCAGCGCTAACCTCCAAAGGAACAGTAAAAATAATTACAAGAAAGGATAAATTATCAAGTAGAAGATTACTGTTTTGTTCAGCACTAACCTCCACAGAAACAGTAAAAATAATTTAAGAAAGGATAAATTTTTTTTTTTTTGTCCTCTTCTAACAGAGAGTGGAGCTGGAATCTGGATAATTTTTAAAAGCTGTTTCTATTTCCTAGTGTGCTGTAACTTTAGGTCCTGTAAGAAAGGTGTGCCTACTGGAACCACGCCATTACAAGAGTATGTGGTCAGTTTGGAGTATTTTTATAAGAGGACAGAATGACTTAATGAATTTTCAGTGTTTGTTTTGGCTCAAATTATTCATAAAGGTTAGGCCAGAAAACTCGAAGAGGAGTTAGCTGGGGTAGTTTAAACTTTATATCAACATCTGGTATCTTAACCAGCATCAAAAACTGACTGCGGAGAAGATGAAAGCTCTCAGTAGTGAAGGACCGATCTGGGGTAACCTCTGAATGCACACTCCAAAAAGGAGGAGGTAAACAAGGCAATTCCTCATTTTTGCTGAAGTCGAGATACATTCGCTAAAAGAAAGAAAAGAGCAGCAGTATATTAGAATTCTGTGCAGTGCCGGCACACATATGTCTGGCTGTGTACAAGTACCCATCAGCTTAACCTCTTAAAGCCACCTGTCTTAACTTGCAAAAAGATTCTGGGATCATGCAAAATCTGTTACAGAGGGCTTGGGAGTGGCAGTGATTTCAGGGTATGTGCAGGTGCATATGGGGATGTCACAGCTCAGGAAAGAAGACAGATGTGACATTTACTCCTGGACAGCATGTCTGAAAAAATGAAACAGCTTTTGCAACTGTTGGTTGCCAGTAAAGTATAGGCATAGCAGCATAGCATTTCCATTGCACATCCGAGTGGTGTCCAGCATTCAAAAGGAGTATTTATAATGAAAGTTTAACTGACAATGAGCATTTTATAGTATATTTAGTTGTGCTTAGCCCAGTATAGCTCTAAGGCCAAATATGGTTTCCATGTGAGGAAAAAAATCTGCTAAAAATTCAAGTCCACTCTCGTCCAGCGAGATGCTTGTATTCCATTGCAAAAGCTCCAAATGGGAGTCACTAAGCAAAGCCATCTGATGTTCCTGATTCCTACAATTTCACTTGTGCAGTTCCTCAGTGCTTTGGCCACTTCAAGCTGGATTGTGAGACACCATACGCAGGCCTGGGAACATGAAAGAATTTAGTTCACAAGAAGTATTTATGTAGAAATACCATTTCCTATCTAGAATCCAGCCATAGGAGTCCGAAAGTCCTTGTGTTTTCTGGTCCATTATCGTGGTAAACCAGGCATCCTTGGCACAGAAGGCAAGATAGAATAGAAGAAGGTAAGAAGAAGTTAAGTTATTTTGGGTCTTCCCTCATAAATTAGAAAGCAGCAAGACTGTCTTTCTCTGTTTGATTTTAAAAGCTTTATTTACATATCATCCTGAACACAGCCAGTAAGCAACTCTGTATCATGTTGAACCACTACTGAGCGAGAGGAGGCAGAAAAACAGCAGAAGAGAAAGTGTAGTGGAAGGCCCTGAGATGTACCAGTGTACAAATTTAATATTTGAGTATTTATGTATCACAGTTCCATATGTTTCTACTGATGACCAAGGAACTGATATATGTAAGTTTTGTACCACTGTGGTGTTTCACTTCCAAATGTGAGCCTGAACCACCAAACCTGCAAGGCGCTAGTGTGGCACATAGTGGGTTGCCCAACCTTGGTAATGACACGTTCAAACAAAGTAAAGCATTCCTCAAATGGATGAAGCCTGATAGAAATAGCACTGAAACAAGTTAAAAACACAGTCTCAGCAGGCTTTCAGTAGCTTACAAAAGGGTGAAAAATTCTGAGGAGATTAATGGACTAAGTGTCCCCTAATGTAACAGTTTTAACACTCAGGAGTTCTGTTCTAGGATACCACTGTTCAGTGGTCAAACTTCTCCTGGTCTGTTCCAGACACCCTTTTTACAAAGGCAGGGAAAGGAACCACATGAGGCCACACAACCATCTCTTCCCTATTTCAGAGGATTTTATGACTTTCAGACACAAATTTTATCATATTATATGTATATGGGAAAATTCATCAATTTTTCTGTTTATCACTGTGGCTTATTCAATGGCCTAATTAGCTGTGAGAACTGGGTCTCTAATCCCTTGTCTGGCTCTGACCTTGAACAACTTTGGGTAAGAAAATTTTTATTTCTCAGCTTGCTTTTATCTATCAGGAAGATACTAATGTTGAATTTTTGTCCTCATGGCTTTAAAGGAAGTTTCACCTATGAATTCTTCTGGTGTATGGGAGAGAAAGAATAAGAAACCAGATTATGGTAGGTTCCTTCCTTAGAGACAGAAAGATTCATCCACACCAGAACTTTATAAACCTAACTAAAATATTTCTTTCTCATTCTGCCTGTGGAATAACAGCATGTGGGTTTGAGAAACAGTATTGTTCAAAACCAGGACAGTATAGGTTATTAATTATCAAGATAATTCTAAGAAAATAGTATTTTCTACTGGTGGCCATGACCTTGTAAAGGACATTCAAATTCTGTTATGTACCTCTTTGCACACACAGACAGAGTTGCCACATCCTCATCACTGAGAGCCCGGTCATCTTGCATTTGTGGTATTTGCTATATTTGCAGAGGAAATAATCAGCAAAATTCCCACTGAAGGATATAAGGCAGGTGTCTTTTACATACTGATGCACATGCAGGCATATTCTAACGTAATTCCAAAAGTACCAAGGCTTTTATCTATATTGTGTCCTTGGGTATAGATACTGGCCTTAAGGCAAGAAAACAGGAAATAGTAACAAGATTACAGTTTTAATTTTGGGCTTCAAGCCCACAAAGATGGAGAAGAGGCCACAAAAGAGGCACCATGTGCACTCAAGGGATATCCATCTGAGCAATGCTTAGTAGAGGAAAGTTTATTGAACTGTTTTTTAACTGAAGTGTGGAGAAACAAGATGATTAGATCAAGGACTTCCAGGACTAAAGACAGTATTTTCCAGGTCCCACTGAAATACCTGGCATGCAGTCTTTATTTTATCAGATGCCTACAGAGAAGCTCCTGTGCGAGGTCGCTCTTCTGGAACAGGGTACAACCTACCACAGCCCAAGACAGCATCGTACTGCTCAGAGTGAGGCAAGTTTTCTTCAAGAGGAGCCACAATCTCTCACAGAAATGAAATATCTCTAGCCAGCTGAGGTACCAGCTTGCAAGCTAGCTTGCTCTTCTAGAGACTGAAAGGGAGCAACTGATGGTCTGTATTTCGTATCTAGGTGAAACAATTGCCATTTGCATCTAAAATTGTTGGTGACAAAATAAAGTAGTAAGACACGTTACTCACTGCTCCAGTCTGTGCACTGTTGCTGTGAAATGCTGGCAAGATAGGTACAGCTTTGTCACCAGAACTATCTTGGAGACACTGCTTTCATAGTCTGGTAGGTGAGTGTTATGACAGCTGCAAGTTGCTCTTCAGTTTCTTGTCATCTATGGTGTACTTCTTGCAACCTCCTTGCATGGCCATTGATTCCTTGCCTGCTTTCACAAGCAGTGAAGTCATTTGCTCCCATCAGTCAAAATGATCCCCAGTTTCCCCTACAGCTTATCCAATTCACAGGTATTGCTTGCTGCCACTGAAAATGCCCACAAACCACTGGAATTTTAGACTTTTAGATCCAGATTATCTTCTCAGTAGGCACTGTTTATGAAACTGCATGTGGCTAAAGGAAAGTTGGAAGTGAACCAGGTGGTCAGAAACCAGGAACACCTTTGTACCAGGAACAAAGGGTGCACATGCATGTAAAGGGTCAAGCAGAAGCTGTATAAAACAACTGGCATGGGAGGAAGGTGGTGCCAGGAATGAGGTTGGCACTTCCTCCTTTCAACATGTTCTCTTTCAGTCCTGCCTTTCCCAGCATCTTGATACGCAGGTTGCTCTGGTGTGGGCCCTCATGGCCTTTGAAACAGACTGAGAAGGTATTTCCCCAACATGTAAGAATTGTGGGGCTGGGGCAGACATATGGGAGCTGTGGTGTAAGACAGTGGAGAAGATAGAGGTGTTGGATTGGCAAAGGGAAAAGATGAAGGAATGCCATGAGCACGGTAGATTGAAAACTTAGAGGAAAATGAAGGCAGGTGGGAGAAAGTGACAAAGATGGTGCTATTAAAAGGCCAGGAAGTCATAGTAAGAAAGGCAACACAATCAAAATGCATGATGTATGTGCCCTGTGCATCTGAACCAGGGAAGGAACACAACCATGTTGCACGTCTTTCACTCATTCCAAGCCTGGCTTGCTTCCATGAAGTGGCAGGAAGCCAACGATGATGGGATGAAAAGTCCTCGTGGTGTGGATGGACTAAGACACTTGTCTGCAGTACAGGGCCTTGAGGGGAAGTCGTATGAGAAGCGGCTGAGGTCCCTGGGGCTGTGCAGCCTGGAGGAGACTGAGGGGAGAGCTGCACTTACGACTTCCTCGTGAAGGGGAGGGGCAGGCACTGATCTCTTTATCTGTGATGACCTGTGACAAGACCCGAAAGAACTGCGTGAAGTTTTGTCAGGGGAGGTTTAGGTTGGACATTAGAGAGAGGTTCTTGACCCAGAGTGCGGTTGGGCACTGGAACAGGCTCCCCAGGGAAGTCGTCACAGCACCAAGCCCGACAGAGTTCAAGAAGCATTGGAACATGCTCTCAGGCACATGGTGTCATTCGTGGGACTGTTCTGTGCAGGGCCAGGAGTTTTGACTTGACGATCCTTGTGGGTCCCTTCCCACTCAAGCTATTCTGTGATTCTGTGAGTGGGACAACATACGACACTCCGTGGGCATCCTCTTTACAGAGCTAGAGTTTAACTAAAGGACACTTCTAGCAGTCCTCTGCAGGCCTGACGAAGGCGAAACGGAGGAAAAAAACCACGAAGGAAAGACTTCAGCCCTGTTCCTGGAATCGCAGCTCCCCAAATGTCGCAGAACGAGTAACTCGGTAAGTGACGGAACGCCGGCTCAGGGCATGCGCCCAGCTGTTCTCTGCTGCTCTTTCCCCGCTCCTTTTACATGAAAAAAAAGCTGATTAATGCGTGTCCTTTGGGTCAGGCCGGTGCTGGGTCCCGTTACCTCGGCCGCTTCCTTCTCCCAGGCGGAGCCCGCCCTGGCCCGGCAACCCGCGCGAGAGACCGCCGCCCTGCCAGGGAGTTTCCTCTTCCTCCAGCAGCGCGGCCGGGGCGGGAGGAGGAAGGGGAAGGGGCAGGGGCCGGGGCTGGGAAGGCTCCAGCGCGGCCGCCGCCGTCGCTGGTGCGGCAGGGGCGGAGCGGCGCGGGAGGCGGCGCCAGCGGCCGGCGGGGCCCGGAGTCACCGTGTCACGGCGCCCGGGAAGCCGTTGCCGCCGGATCCGCCCCCCGCAGGGCGAGCGAGGAGGCAGGAGGAGGAGGAGAAGGAGGAGGAGGGAGGCCGGCTCCTCGCCGCCTCTTGTGTTTTCGCCCCCTTCCCGGCCCAGCCCCGGCCCCTCTCCTCTCGCACCGGGGCGGCGGCGGCGGGGGGGCGAGGCCGCAGCGGCGCCCGAGCTGCCCGCGGGAGCCCCGGGACGGGC
>VZTE01005072.1:26473-47037 GCA_013397775.1 Eulacestoma nigropectus | reverse complement strand
CTGGCCCTGCCGAGGGGTGGCTTGTGTGCGGGCGGCCCCGACATCTGCCCGTTTTCCCTCGGTTTTGCTTGCGGCCGAGGAGGCCGGTGCTGGTGTAGTAGTGGTATGTTTTGAGGCCGCCGGAGAAACGTGCTCTGTGTGCTGCTTGCCTCTGGTCCCGTTGTGTTTACCGCCATGGAGGAGTTCAGTGGGTAGTTAGTCAGAAGGAGCAGGGTGGAGGAAGAGATGGAAGCTAAGAAAGGAATTTCTGGAGGAAGAAGATGCGAGTATGAAACCAAGAGAGAAAGTTGCTCGGTTTTTCTGTGCTTGTTTACCAGCGGGTAAAGTGTTTGGACTAGTATTCTGTAAAACCAGGGGTTGTCATCTGAAAAGGTAACTTTCTGCCATGTTAGGAACTTAATTCAGTATTGTCTCCATTTTCTCTTATCTAATGTCTCTTTTCTCTGTTTTATCTAATCTTAAAGCCTTTTGACAGAAACGTTTTAGGAGAATTCGGTATTTGTGGCTCATACTGCTGGCTTCTAGTTAGTAGCTTGATTTTAGACAATGTTGTATATAGGATGGATTTTTGGTGTGTGTCATAGTATTTTGCAGACTTCTTGTTTGTGCAAGTAGGTGTGCATCTCTATCAAAGAATTTTCTTCCCTAAATCTACTAGCTTTTTTTGTTGTTTGCTTGCTAAAGTCAAAGCTTAGTAGGACTGCTGCTTTTTCTCTCCCCCCCCCCCCCTTCATGTTTTCCCAGGAGAGGGGAGATGGATTTCTTTATGGTTAAAGACGCAGTTTTTAACTGAAATGAAATGGTCATTGATCACAAAGTTGTTATTGGTGGTGGTGTAGTAGGATTATGCAGTCTGTAAATATCTGCTGTGATGCATATATCTGTAATACTCTCTTTAGAAAGTACAGTAGTGGATTACAGGCTTTTCTAACTTGAATAGGTCAAAATTATGGACGTTTCATCATAGTGATAAGTGATATCGTGTGTTGTTCTTTAGTGGTTTTCAGTGATAAGTGCATGGACTATTATAAGAAGTGGTGTGTGTTAAAAAAGACATTCTAGCCCTGTCTTTGTGTTAAAATAGAATTTGAAAGTGTGTTTTCTTGCGTGTTTCTTATGGTGACTATAGCATGAATTTTCCTTTTAGTTGTTAGATTGTTTGTAGCAGGGAGAATTATATTTCCTGTCTTTGATATTTGTTGGTATTTTTAGAAGGAGTGACTGTTAATGAAACCGGGCTTAATATTCTCTTTCCAAAGCAGATTCATCAGTGATTGTTCTATTTAGACACACCTAGTTAGGAAAAAAAGGAGATAATTGCCTAATTAATTACCTACTTGGTAAGCGAGTGTGAGTTTTGGTAATTTTGGATCCTGGATGTAGACTTCTCAGGTGTGTGTGTGAATAAACAATGCATTCCCAAAACACTGTGAGATTAAAAATGACATCTACCACTGTATCCTTGTGATATTTTTTTTTTTAAAACGCTAGTCTGTCTCATAATTTCTCAATGATTCTCCTCTTACTTCACACTTCAGGTGTGTTCTTTTAGGCAACTTTAGTTACAGGGATAAAATAACACAAATTAGTATGGGAGGCATGGTTTTCCAACTTTGTGGAGAAGAGGTGTGGGGGCTTGATTTTGGTAGAACTCTGGAAATCTGTAGAAACTGTATACTCAAAAAGAAAGGTAGTTCTTACTTCAGATCTGTGCAAGGTTACTCACAGCTGATGGTTTTTGATCTAGTATGATGAGTTGGGGAATGGCTGTTTTGGAAGAATGTGATATAGGGAAAAAGCAAGCTTTAATCATGTTTATGTGATTTTTTTTTTTTTGGTGTACTTTCTTTATAATGGTCCATACACAAAGTTACGAACAAGATTTATTGGTATTTCTTGACAGAATCTGGATGCTGTACCAGTTTTATGATGGAAAAGTATATATCTGGATGTGTAAATGCTGGAGAAGTTAGAATTCTAAAGGCTTGGGACTTTTAAGTAGGCTGTAAAGCATCCGATGGAGATTTACACTTACTTTCCATTGAGGTTTCTGGACTACTTCTTTGGTATGAATCTGTATGAAACAATTGTTTGGGGTTTTTTTGTTAGTTGTTTTTATTGCTGTTTTTTTTTAAAGGGAGATTTTGTTATCCTTCACAAAAAGTTTGGCCGTAGCCTGCCTTTCCCCTGTGCTCTCATTTCACACATGAGCTCCAGACTCCTGTTTCTCCCAAATCCAGGAAAATGGACACCAAGTAGAATTTAAATTAGTGTTGCCTTTTTTGATCTATTTATTCAGTGTTCAAGAGACTTCCTTGGTAATGCTGTCAAGAGTTAAGTATTTCTCTCGTGCTATTGCTAGGCTCTTCTAATTGTTCAAAACCATTTTTGTTCTGTGATTTGGTGTTAAGAGGCTAGCTGTTCTTTGGTTTTGTAGAATGCAACATGAGGTTATTCCCTGGTCTTCGATTTCATGTTGTTCCCTTTATAGGAGCAATACACTGTGTTTCTCTGGGTTAGCCCCTCTGTGGAGGATTATGTGGTGGTGTAATATTTAGCAGCCTACAAGAAACAGGTAGGTAATTTTTTTTTACACTCTGGAAAGTTTACCAGAAGGTATTTTGCTTATTACAGATTATGTCTTTTTGTGGACGTGTATGTGGCAATGATTCTCTTATTCGGCAGTAGATACCACACAGGACAGCAGAAAAATCGAGAATTGCGACTTCCAGGAATATCATTACAAGGCCATTTTTGCAACTTGTTTTGTGGAACTAGGTCGTAACAGCATTACAGGCCTGGCTTCAGATTCTCTACAGCTGGCATCTCCAGAGGGCTCCCAGTTCCCTATCACCTGCATCACTTAGTTCTCCATCTCATGCTCTGCACCCCACTCCCAGACCCAGTTCCATCCTCTTCTTCTTATTCTCACTAATGGACATAGTCTTTAAGCTTCAAAGAGCTATCAGCAATGCAGGTGGTGGGGCTTTTTGCTGGTCCCCATTTGTCAGCATTTCTTATGAATCAGCAAAGATCTGCAGTTAATCCTAGTCCCATGTGAAGTAAATTGTGAATGGATGGTGGTAACACAGCTAGGAAGGGAGAGCAGTGACTGTCAGGACCACATGGCCTTTCCAAATATTCTCCTCTGGCTTTTAAGATCCTTTTACTTGCAGGAGCCAGTGTCTCTGTGCTCCTTTTCTTTGTGTGTATACATAAATGTGTTGCATAGAGATACTGAAATCAAGTGCTTATTTGTAGTAGAAGGGTAAGTAAGTAACTCTTTAAAAAGAAATGCGTGTAACTTCGTCTTTGAAATTCAAGAAATCATAGTTACAGTTGAATATATACCAACCACTTGAAAACCATTATATAAGGGTAGTGTTAGGTCCAGTCCTCTAGCTGTACAGTGAAAAGACTGAGAGTCTGGGCTGATGGTATTTTCTGTATGGTCACAATACAAAACATAAAACTCAATCTGAAACAAACTTTTTGGAAACATTAAAAGCAAGAGTAATTTCTGCCCTTTGTAATGATGCAATAGCTGTGTCATACTTGAGCTGCAGAAGGGTGCTACAAACTTCTGTCACGACAGTGCTCAGCCAGTTGATGCATAGCTTAATACTTCATATAGTGTCAGTCATAAAGTTGCCACAAAATGCAGAATTAATATATTTTTGCATGTAAAACTTTTAATTCACTTAACAAGACTACATATTTTTCGTACAAAGTACTCAAGCGACGGTATTGGCGAAGTGTGGTGCGTAGTAATGAAATATGCGTCTGTGAGACCAGTTACAACTTGCTGACTTCCGACGCTTACTTTGCTTGCATCTTCTCCAAAGAAGGAGTTTGCTCTTTCACAGTACAGAATAATAACAAATTCTTTCATTTGTTGCTGCCACTGAGATCTATTTTCTAGAAAGTAAGTCTAAATTAAGTTGTGCATGTAACATAAAACAGTGAGGTTTTTTTTAATTTGCACTAGTATTTGAGTCTGCCAAAGCATTTTCTAACTGTATGTGCAAAGTGTTTTGTACTCTTGTTAGTTTTACTCTATGGTAGCATATTAATGCATCTAATTACAGATGTAGTGCAGTATCTGAAAATGAGTTAGTGTGGCAATTTGACTAGCGAGAGCTGTGTTTAGACATAAAAAATGTTAATGCTAAATGTAAACAGCTGCAAATGTGATTGGAAATATTTGAACACAGTAATCTGCTTTTTTATTAAACTGTTGTTTGATTTCAGTAGGAAACTGAATCATCATTTAATAATAAAAAGAGCTGGAAACGTAATTCATATTTTAACTGGCAAGATACTTACTGGCTTTATGGAAGCTAGGTTTTAAAAAAAGGGTTCTGGCTCTGGTTTAGGAAACTGTGTGAATGAAGCTGCTGCTGTTCCTGCAGCATCTGAACAAGGTCCTCCAAAAATGTTTGTAAAAGGAGACCGTTTCTTCTCTCAGGTCTTTATAAAAAGTAATGACACCATCATGGGAAAAGGGAGAAAAATATTAGATTTAAGTTATCAATGTTGAAAGGCTGATAGCCTATATCTTAAGCAGGAAAACTGGAACAGAACTGTGATACTTTTAACATTATTGGGTGAGGGTGAAGAGAGAAGACAAACAGTGAAAAAGCTGTGTTCCAAGTGTTGATTTGAACAAGAGATTCGGGGGAAATTTATAAAGCCATGAAAATTGCTTGAGTGGTACTGGACAAATAAAATTCATACATGATAAATAACAAGAAGAAAGCTTTTCAAATACTTCTGCATGTTTACATTACTGATAACATTTGAGGGAGAGTTGTTGGTGTCACTGTTCATTGTTGTATCTTCATTGTTATGTTACTTACGTTATTGTTAAATACAAAACCAAGGCAGTGACTAGTACAAAAAGTGTTAATACATTCAAAAAGCTGCTGGACACAGCAGCGTATTTGAAGAATGTTGCTCAGGAATTGGGGTGTACCAGAGATAGATTCCAGAGACAGCAATAATTTAACCTCGTTTGAGAATCTTTATTTTGTACACAGCTGCGTGTCTACTCCATACCACCCTGCGTTCTTTAGGGTGTGCCAGGAGGGTTGTCTATGTTAGACCACTGCTCAGTGTTTGGGAGTGTATAGCAAATGAGCAGATAGAGACATTACAGAAGGAAAGGATGGTCGAGGTGTTGACAGTGGAGCTGTGTTGTGGAAAGCTGGATCAACTGTCCTGTCCTCTGTTGCAGAGTTCATGTGAACTGCTAGGTAAGTTATTTTGTCAAGAATTCACGGGTAGCTGTTAGCTGTTTGTTCCTTCTGAAGACCTGGTTTGGGATTTTGAGATCTGAGCATTCACACCTCCAACTGTATTAACTGAGCAGTGAGCTTTGAAAAAACACTTTAATTGTAGAAAATCAAGGATTCTTAAAAATCCAACTTTTGGCATCTCAGATTGGGTGACTGAGTTCAGCAGACTTAGGAGTTTCATTCTTTACATGTTGTGGTTTCCCTTTATTTCAAGAGAAGGGAGATCTTGCTTAGAAGTTTTGTTAAAGTTAATTCATTGATGTTAGAACTGCACTGAAATGCTGTAGAGAAAATGCTTGCAGAGAGAAGGCAGCGAGAAAATCCATAATCAATGCAAATTTCTTTGAACTGTGTGATAACTAAGGGCTCAGGCTGACCAAGGAGGACAAAGCAAAAAGTTTGTTTACTGAACATCATACACGCTGGTGCACTGAGTAAAGTGATATTTTTAAGAAAGGAATGTAATTGTGTTAGATGACATCTGATAGATTCTGACCGTAGGTTGATACTAGGGATACATATATTTTAATGTGAGTAAGGTAGTGAGCTTTCATGGTTTTTGTTTCTGTAATCATTTGGTCTAAATCCTCCATGTGCAATGTGTTCTTCCCCTCTACAGGATTTACAACAGATGAGCCTATTTGGTAGCTGTAGGTTCTGAAAATGGAGACATAATGGAGAAGAGGTATATAAAACTTTAACTATAGGCAGAAGTGTTGCTCACTCATACAGAAACAACATTATTAACATTATTAAAATTATTAAGGTACTGTGAGCAGTTCAGAAAACTCAAGCAGGACGCTGTTAGTGACTCGAGATGTAAGGATATGTGAGGGGGAATTATTGCATGGACAGAAATTGAAAAGGTGTTTGCCTCAGAAAGGCTGATAGAGAATCTGAAAGAAAAGCATCACTGCATAAAATGTAATCTGTAATCTCCCTTTTCAAATACAAGAAGAAATCTCAGGAATTCAGGAGAAGGAATAAAATCGAACTGCTTTTTCATATACTGTGTAATGAGATTATGGAGAATTTTTAAATTGAATGTTCTTGAGGCTACCTCATATCCAGATTAACAATTAAAGCTTTGAATTTTATCTTAAACTTCCTAGTCCAGGTATTTTAACTACTTCAGATTCAAATGTGGCTGTCAGGGATCTTAAATCTTAGCTCCCTTTCCCTGAAGCATCACCTGAGCATCTGGTTTGAACTTACTCCTGCAGTTTTCTGTCCTCATGGTTATTGACATGTTTTCCTCAGTATAGCGTTTTGACGATTTTAATGCAGTGAAGTAAGAGCATTTTGAG
This sequence comes from Eulacestoma nigropectus, assembly GCA_013397775.1. Classification (NCBI taxonomy): domain Eukaryota; kingdom Metazoa; phylum Chordata; class Aves; order Passeriformes; genus Eulacestoma; species Eulacestoma nigropectus. Next base: position 40,433 of record VZTE01005072.1, on the reverse strand, counting down.
TTCAGTGTGAAGCATAGAGACAAGCTCATTAGTTTCACTGTTTCAGAGAGTATGTGTAAACCCAACGTTTCAGTTCAGATCTACTTGAAAAGTTTTGTGTGGCTTGTAGTCATTTACTAAGTTTAGAAGTGAGATCTGTGCCTACTTACTGTAGGAGTAAGTAAAAACTGTGAGGCAGCATCACAGAAGCTTTGGAATTGTGTATCAGAGGTGTGTACAGGTGATTTCTACCACTTGAAGTTACTTGTTCTAGTTTGGAATTAATATTTAAGTATGAATAGAAGAAGTCACTGGAGCCTCTGACATATTAGGAGAAAATGATTCCACCCCACCTGCCAGGTTTGTTCTGAGAATGTGGTTTGAATAAGTTGACAGGGGGAGGATGGATGGATTTACTTGATGAAATTTTTATCTTCTTTTGTTTTTAATGCTTAAATATTTGTAAAAATTTTTAGGCTTAGTCTATGATTTGCTTTTTATCAGAGTTCCTCTTTTTATTGCTCGTTTGTCACCCTGCAGTGAATTTCGTGTTTGTGTTAGTTCTTTCTGTTGTGATTGCTTTATTTGGAGCTTCTAGGAGACTGTCCATAGAAGTCACCCCATTTGCAGTTGGAGACCTGAATACAACTTTTTTATTGCAATTAAAGTTGGAACCTGGACACAAGAGACCATTATTTTTCTCCCATTTGTGCATGGGATATCAAGTGTAGATTTTGTCTTGCTGGTAGGCCACCAGGAGAGTCTCCTACGGGTAGAAATTAGCAGTCTTGTACTCCTTTGCAGTGAGTTTTATAGATGTAAGTCCGTTCTTCCAAATTTTTTACTCACTGGGACATTTCACTAGCATATATTGTTTGCAGCTATCAGTTCATATGACGTCCCCATATTACTTAAAATTTGTCTTTTATTTCACGTTTTTGTCAAAATACTGTTGATCCTGTTTTGCATTTTATTTATATCATCCCACTGTCATCACTGGCAAAATACAGCTGAAGAAAAATATTAATTAGAAAAAGGTTTTTAAAAATATACTGCAAAAGTAAGATGAAACAACAAACAAAGTTCTAAAAAAAAAATTATAACTGCATTTTTTTTTCTTACCTCAGGTCAGATTTGGTCTTCCCCCTTCTGCCACTTCCTGGTGCCAGATTCTTTTTGGGAGGCAATGTTTCTTGTCTTGACTGACAAGAGGTGCTGTCTCTGGTAGGATAAATTATCTTCTTTGCTTTCTTTCTTTTTGTCTTTGATCTCTTACCCTGTACCCTCTTACTTGTTGTCACTATTCTTTCTTTCCCTTGCTGTGCTCTCCTTCTCCTACTTTCCTCCTTTGAGTGCTCTCAGATGGTATTTTCAGCAACCCCTTGGGAAGCTGTAGACCCATGTTGGGTGCAAGTGCAATAGTAATTTAACGCCTGCCTCTGTGAGCCTCTTTGAAAAGCAAAGCTCTGGTGTTTCTTGGTGCACAACTTGCCCTCGCTTATGTCAGAAAACAGCTGTCACTGGAAAGGTTTTTAGGCAGCCAGATACAGAGATGGATTTGTGGTTTGGTTTTGTTTGTTAGCTGATGAGATGAAGTGCCTTTAGTAGTGAAAGTTTTACTAGGTTATGACTGATGTGTTCTTTAATTATTTCTTGAGCAGAGTCATTGTTTACAAAACTCTTCAGTAACAGTTGATCCCTAGTGTAAATGCTATTTACTATTAGCTTACTGATACTAAAGCAGCCAGTATTCTTGACTGAAGGTGATTTCTAATGGCTCATTCTATGAGACTCTAAAAATCTGAAAGGATGAGGTGAAATGTATGTATAAAGAGTGCAAAAATCAGCATAAATTAATGTGACCGATAAAAAATATCAATATTCATATTAGGGTTGTAATTTTAAACCAATTTTCAGACCAACAGAGTTGCTTTCTGGCTGCTTGATGGTATGGGAGGAACTTCATGGCAGCTTCTGGAAATAAACACCTGGGTGTGTGCCTAGAAAAACATTAGAATTACTTGGCAGATGAATAGCGGCATCCTGGAGGTGGCTGGTTGGAGAACAGTGCTGTGAGCTGTTAAACAGGTGATATTCTGGGTACTTGATAGGTATCTCAAGTATCCTAGCTCCAGCAGCCATAGATCATACATGATTTCCAAGGTCAGAAATGCATTAGTGTATAGTCATGTATGATTGTGTGATTGGCAGTAACTTCTCTCTTTATCTCCAAATAAATTATTCTGGTAAGAATCAACATTCAGGTTTACTGGAAATATATTTTTGCATATTTACCTCTCTGTGTGTGTGTATTTACTGTACATGCTCAGAATTCATTGTTCACCTGGAATTGATTTTAAACTGCTGTGAGTCTTGATTGTAAAACCTTGTCAGTTGGACTTTCTTTCATGATAGAATGAAGTTAACTCTGAAGAAATCTGTGGTTTGGGCAGAAAGGCTTCTCTGTGCTCAGGATACCATCACATCACTTCTACTCAACAAAGCAAATGTTTGAATTACTGCAAATATTTGCATATGCTTTTAATGAGATGTGCCTAACAGAAATGGTGTTTAGTGTACAGCTGTTATGTGTATATCAGTATGCAAGCTGAGGTGTGGGTTATCTCTGCAAGTAGAAAATCTCTGTAGCGAGAAGCAACTTATCCACTGATGAAGTGGATCTGTGAGAGCAGCTTCACCAAGAGTAATAGTGCTGGAAAAAGGGTCACATCTGGACTGACATCATTGTGGCGCTGCAGCTTCCAAAGTTTCTTCTGACTTAGTCTTTCCTTTCTGAGAGTAAATAAGGCCACTAACTTCAGCCCCTGAATTACTGCTAGTATTACTTTTCACATGTCCGAAGTAGACTCTCTGAAACTAGTTGTGGAAAAGGAGTAGGTTTGGGAAAGGGATTTCAGGATGCCCTTGAAGAAAGACATCTAAGCTTTGAAAAAGTAAGCTGTAGAGAATGCAGAGCTTTCTATGTCATGACTAAGCTTTTTTCAGTCTAGATGTGCGTAAGATAGCTCATATGATTTTAATTCCATACCTGTTTCCTGCTTTCATTTTGTACTGGTCTGATAGTATGAAAATGTCAGTAACTGTAGTTTGATCTCTGACTGTGCAGGTGGAAGTCAGTTATTTCTGCTGTTAACCACGACTTACTGATTACATTAATTAGACACCTTGCAGAAGTAAGAAGATGGAGTAGAAACTGCAGTGTGTCTTGACTCAGGATTAAGTCAGACACGTTTTCCAGCACTCTTCTCCCTTGGTTATCTTAAATTTTAGAAAATTCCAAAGATTAATAAAAGCCTATTTGTCCCCCTGAATTCAGAAAGAATGGGTACTGTGATCTGCAGATATCTTTCCTGAGGTTGTTTGCCATAAGGCCTCTGAAATAACAGGCAGGATCTGACAACATACAGTGTTCCTTACTCTGAAAGACTTTTGGTGTGAGCAGAGAAAACAGCTTGAGATTTTTGCTGGAGTAGATGTACAAGTAAAGATTCATTAGAATATAAACCTGTCTTTACAGTGTAGATAACTGAATAATTGACTGTTATTAGTCAAATTTGTACTGGTAGAGGTTGCTATTGATAGCATTTTTGTGCTGTTGCAAATTGCTGTGTGAAGTTTATTTAGAAGCAGAGAATCTGCAAGATGCAAACTCTAAAGTTTAACTCATGTCACATTAAAACAGTATAAACGGAGGATATTAAAACGTTTTGGGTTATTTCATAGTTTGTTAGAATGTTATCCAGCTCTTAAGTATTGGAGCCAGTTACTGGGAAGTGTCATTCTTACTGTGCCTCAAAGCTCAGTTAATATTTTGTTCCTAGAAGCATTAGGAATTAAAGGAATATGACCAGAAAGTGGAGGAATGGATTGTTGGGAATTGCATGCCAGAATACATTTATTTAGCCAGGAATGAAGTACTTCAAGGTGATAATTGATTGAGGTGCAGGACTCCAGGCTCCTAACTTTGAGAGGTACCGTGGTGTATCTCTTCAGAGGAAGTATTTCAAGTCATCTGCTGATGAACACTCTTGTCGTGCTTGCACTAAATGTTGTGTTGAGCTTCTTCCAAACCTATTATTCCTTCCTTCTAATGTCCTTCTTCAAAAATTACTGCTTTTCAAGAAAGCAGACACTTTTTTAGCTTGTGTGATAGGTCATAACATTAAATATTCCTAATCAGTAAGATGACGTTGCCTGCGTGTTCTTTCACAGTGCTGAGCATTTGGTGATCTTGGCAGTGTATAGAAAATTTAAAAGTTCATACTGTAGTTTGTTCTAGTTAATTGAAAAACTCTAGAGAAGCTGTTGGGACTCAGGAATATCTCAGAAATTAGAAATTGCAGAGGAAATCTAATGACCTATATTCAGGGTGACGCAAACCTTAGGATTAAAGAAGACGAAAGAAGTTGTGTGTAAATAATTGGATCCTTTTGTTTTCCTCCTGCAATAATTGTAGGCATCTTGTAATTGTACACAAGAAAAATGGATTCACTATTGAGTGTACCACAGGCTCTAAGTTACAACATTTGGGTCTGTTACCTATACTGAACGATGTCTGCAAATCAAAAAGAAACCTTACAAACCTCTTAGCTGTAAAATATATTTTATGTGGACAGCATTTCAGGTCCATTGCCATACCTCTTTCATCCTGAAAAATTTTATAGTCTGACAGAACCATAAACTTTGGGAAGGTAGAAACTGCTCAGTTGCCTCTGAGTTTGACCGCTCTGCTGAGAGGTGTGTCGGTGAAGTAAGGTATCTGCCAACTATAGCACACGCAGAAGAACCTTGAAGGAAAGTAGCTGATACTTATTGTGTCTTAAAATAGCTGATGTGCTGCAACAGTCAAGAGAGAGCTCAGAAAATATGTTAAAAAACAGCTGTCTTGAAGCTGTACCAGGACTGTGGACATCCTGTTCAGTTAAACGAGCTGAAGGTGTCTCTTAATCCATGCATCCCAGTGACATCACCTGGAAGACTGTCAAGGGAAATGGAAGGAGTATCATGCTCATACCCACCTTCATTTTACAGTTATGTGTAGACTAGGAGACTTGCAATATTTGTGGTTGCGTGTTTGACACACATCAAACTTTAGAATGCAACACAGTGTGCAGTGAGGCAGTCTTAAAAAACAATGTATGTGTTAAGATATGAATTACAGAAGATACAAGTTTGAGGATGAGTGATTTTGCTCATAAACATTTGAGATCTTGAAGTAGCTCAACGGTTTAGTGGGTGAAAACCATCTTTCTGTGTGGAATTCAAGCAGAGTCCAATGGGCAGTGGAGAACAGAGCTTATAAATTAATCTGAAAATGTAAAGGAAAACCTTCTGCTTCCAAGAGGCAGAAATTGAGGTAAAACAGCTAAAGTACCTCTCATATGTCCACCGTCCCCTGCTTCATTATCTCGGTTTTCCTCGCTAGTATCTTTTTATTACAGATTTTTTTTTTCTAATAGATTGTTTAAAAACTTTTTCAATGAAGATCTGTCCGATTTGTTTGTTACACATAATTTTCTCTTTATCCTTAAAATACTGTTTCATGCATTTTGTAACTGTAGCATGGCAGCTGAGCTTATAGTAAGAAGTAGTGAGACCTAAGAGGTGTTTGACCATCCCTCTCCCTTTTTCCTAAATCACGAAGTGAGGTATGGTTTATCTGTTTGGATTAAATGCAGTATTATTGACACTTGGTTTATTTTGTGGTTCAGCAAATAAAGTAAAACATCTGAGTCTTGTTTAAGAAAATGAGCTAATTACATTTAAAGTACTTAAGTACTGAAGACTCATGAGCTGTGATCTGCAAATTAGTGATGGCGTTTAGCGATAGATTGGAAGCTCTTTAGAAAAATTATGTGACATGATATTTTCAAATAGAGTGGTTAGTAAATTATTCTTAAAAGTAAGTTGGATACATATGTGAGATGATCAGGACTGTCAGGGAAATATTCTAGAACATAATGCTTTGATTGTCTTTGGTTCTTTATGCATGTGCAGTTTAAGGGGACAAGAAAAACAAAACTACAGGTAATAAAGCTTGATGAAGCTCTTCCTAATGAGGAAAACAAGGGGAAAGGTAAGGCGTTTGGTATGGGTGGCAAATGGTTATGTTGCCAATACAGGGAACATATGAGCAGCATATAGGGAGCCCTGCCAAGAAGAGCTTGAGGATGCTGGTGGATGAGAGGCTGAATGTGATCTGAGAGCTTGGAAAGCCAGTTGTATCCTGGGCTGCATCCAAAGCAGCGTGGGCAGCAGGGCGAGGGAGGGGATTCTGCCCCTCTGCTCCATCCTGGTGAGACCCCACCTGGAGCACTGCATCCAGCTCTGGGGTCCCCAGCAGAGGAAGGACATGGACCTGTTGGAGTGAGTCCAGAGGAGGCTACCAGGTTGATTAGAGGGATGGAGAACCTCTGCTATGAGGAAAGGCTGACAGAACTGGAATTTTGCAGCCTGGAAAAGAGAAGGCTTTGGGGTACCCTAATTATGGCCTTCCAGCACCTGAAGGAAGCCTACAAGAAAGTTGGAGAGGGACTTTTTACAAGGGCATGAAGTGACAGAACAAGGAGGAATGCCTTCAAACTGAAAGAGGACAGGTTTGGATTAGATGTTAAAAAAAAAATTCTTTTGAAGATGATGAGGCACTGGACCAGGTTGTCCAGAGAAGCTGTGGATGCCCCATCCCTGGAAGTGTTTAAGGCCGGTTTTGATGGGGCTTGGAGCAACCTAGTGTAGTGAAAGATGTCCCTGCCTGCACCAGGGATGTTGGATCTAGGTGATCTTTGAAGTCCCTTCCAACTCAGACCATTCTATGTTTGTTTGAATTAGGAAAGAAGTCTATGCCATGAAGAATTGGAAGAAGAGGAGAGAGGAACAGAATGACCTCAAAACCTGATCGAAGTAGACATCAAACTTTCTTTGATTTAAGTTGCTATATTTCCCCCAGTGCTCTTCTGGTATAGCCTTCCCATCATAAGCAATTGTAGTTTCTGGAGACATGTTATCAGCCTGAGAAGCGGTTCTATGTAACAAAGAGTGGGAGGAAAAGTTGCCAAGGCAGTCTGTTTATGTTCAGAGTATGAACAATGCTTTGAGAAAGCCCAGGACAGAATATTGCAACTACTTAAATGAATATGTTGTAGGCTGTTAACTTCCTATTGCCCCTCTGTGTTGTGTTCAGAGAGACTTAATTATTTTTACAAGTTACTAGACCTCTTGTGATGTTAAGGAAAGATAAATTCTTTTTATGATACTGTGATGCCATTCAAAAAGGTGATTTTTGAAGGTAGTTTTTAAATTTGAAGGTGTTTTTGTGCTCCTCTCTATGACCTGAATTGGCTGGGAAGAATCTTAAGTGTGACTGCCTTTATTTAGGCATTGCAATTAGGCATTGCTGCTTTCTTTAATTACGAGAAGGACCACTTGATTTTATATCCCTCCCTCTTCCAACTGCTTTCTAGATGTGTTTTCATGACCTGAAAAGTGTGTATTTCAAGACCACTTGGTGCAGGTCTTTTAAGTCTGAGCTATTATGAGACATGTAATCACAAAGCATTACTACTGGAGCTGAAGCACTTGCTGCATGCAGACTTTTTGTGTCTCTCACTTCCAGCTCTTTGGTTTCCCAGCCAGTATTGCCTACTTTCTGCATTGTTACCTATGATAAATCTTGCCTTCTCCCCATCTCACAGGGTGGGAAAAGCTTGCCGTGTTTGCTTATTTGGATAATGTTTAAAAGGATCAGGAGTGAGTTTAATAGTGCAAAAGGAGGTAAAGCTGAGTGTGTATTCCTTACGCCAGAGCTATGTCTAAGGTGTACCTAAATAGATAATTTTGGCTAAGCTTCTCTTAGCTTCTGCCAGGTGTTGTGGGGGTTTTTTTCTTATCTGCCTGGAACAGTGGCTCATAGAAAAAGCATTCTTCAAGCATGTTTACTTCTCTGTTCAACTAATCTGTACTACTCAGTTGTCTCCCAAGCCTGATGGGACATGTGTCTTATTCTCCTTGTGTGTTTTTCCCTTTTTATGCCACTCTTCCTAAATAACAGTAATGCACAATGCGCAAAGGTTTATTTTCTGAGAAAACTATATCTTAATTCTTCTAGGGTTCAACAGAGAAGTACCAATTCTTATGTTTAATTTCTTTTTAGGATTTTAGTGTTTTCTTCATGTCTCTTACACCTGTAAAACTCACTTGTGTGTGATGTACTTTCTGTCAACCCAACTCTCTTTTAGCTGGTGCTTGCCTGAGCAGTGTATTTCTGTTTTCTCATCCTGAAACAAACTCAGGAATGTGATCCTGTCCTATTGAGTGAGAAACTTTGCCATTGATTTTACTAGATAGAGGATGTAGCTTAGTACTGTTACTTTCTTGCCCTGGAGCTGTTTGTAGCTTTCTCAGTTTAAGTATTTTTCTGTTAATAGAATTCACGTTGTGTTTGCCATTTTCCAGATTAACAGAGTTGCTAAATAAAATCATGTCTGGTGCCAGTTCCTCTGCCACACTACAGACTTCCTGTGCTCCATTGCAATCTGTTTATTTTTAACGTATTTACAATACTTTAGCAGGTTTTTGTGTTGTGATGGTTTTGATGGTCAAATTAAATTATATTAATTGAATGATAAGAGACATGTGAGATAGTATCGAATATTAAAATGGAAATCCAAATCGACTTGATCAGAAATCCTGCATAATTTCTGCATAGGGTTGGGCATGTTTTGCAAGTGCTTACTAAGCACTTGTTCCTGATGCCCTAGATGACTGAAACTGTTATGCGTATAACTTCCACAGCCTGGGATGTGAAAGCAAAAATGGAAAAACTTTTTTGCAGCAGGGTGGCTGATGCTTTGGATCAAGTCTGAAACTTGCTGGGCCAGCTGTACTGTTCGATTCTTTGTTTTTACACCAGGGAAATGATTGTCCCCTTGTCCTCAGCACTGCTGAGGCCATGCCTCGAATACTGTGTTCATTTGTCTCTTCACTTTAAAAAGGACATTGAGGTGCAGGCATGTGTCCAAAGGAGGGCAACAAGGCTTGCAAAAGGTCCAGAAAATATGGAATGACTGAGGGAGCTGGGTTTGTTTAGTCTTGAGGAGGCTTGGGGGGGACGTCATCACTCTCTACAACTACCTGAAAGGAGGTTTTGTAGTGAGATGAAGATCGATCTCTTTCAACATGCCTGCAGTGAGAGGACAAGAGGAAATGGCCTGCTGCTGAGACAGGGAAGAATCAGATTAGATATTAGAAAAAAATTTTTAGAGTGGTCAGGAATTGGAATAGTTTGCCCAAGGGTATAGTGGACCCAGGTATCCAGGAGGCATCTGGATCTGGCACTGGCTGATACAGTTTAGTTGTTTAGGGATTACGGTGGTATTGCTGGGTGGCCAGTTGGATTTGATGATCTTAAAGGTCTTTTCCAACCTTGATGATTCTGTGATTCTAAGTATCAGACACTGTGCAAGTGGGCTTCGTGAAAATTATTGACAACAAAGAGGGGAGGTTTCTGTTTCTACTGGAGGAAGGAGGAGTGCAGTGAAGAAGACAAAAGCCTTTTGTAGGCCCAGTTCCCTTCCTTTCCTCCTGCCTTTTTTCTCCCATTTCCAAGTCAACATCTCTGTCTGCAACTTTAATCCTACTAGTTCTTTTTAGTCTGGTTATTTCTTTTTCCAATTTGCTCTAAGAAGATCCTGCATGTTCAGCCATGTCGCACACAGGCTGTGTGAGGTGGCAGACCATTTCTGGTTTTTTCAAGGGTATAGTGTGTGAATTTTCTGTTCGGTACTTGTAACTGCAAGGGTGATGAAGTAGGTTCTATGTTGTAGGTGCCTTTAATGTTTGTTTTCACAGTCTGCTTTAGTAAACATGAGGAAAAGTAAACAAAAATGAACATTCTTAGATTTGGTTTGTTTTTCTGGTGAAATGTTCACAGAAACAGCAGAAGTTCTTAGAATTTGACCTTTCACACCAGGCAGTGGTCTGCATTAAGAAATGAGTTGATTAAAGTAAGAAACAATTTGCATTTCTTCTTTATTAAGTATTATCAAATGGCATATATTCTCCTGTCTTCAGTCTTGGAAACAACTGAACTGCTTAAGTAGAATGTGTTAAGGTTTGGGCTTGCTGTGTGGTATGTAGACTACAGATGAGATCATTAATGTCAAGCAAATTTATTTAAAACTGAACAAACCCAGAACACTGCTCTAAAAGAGCATCTTACACTAAAACATATCAGATGCATTTTAAAAGTACTGTTACTTATGATCTTCAGGATACAGAAATAAAATGCAGTATACAGGTTGCAACCTTTTGTACCACAAAAGCTTTGCGTAAGTTAAGAAGAAATTCTGAAGTAACTGGCATTTTCTTTCTGGAGAAGAAACCATTGACTGGCTAATTTTGTATTTGTGTTGTACATTAAAGAAATACAGTGATCCTCACTCTGAGCACTGATGAACTAAAAACAATACCTAAATTGGCTGGAAAGTTGGTTTTTTGATACTGAGTTGCTGACAGGAATGCTAAATGCTGATAACTACCCATGAAACTAGTGTCTTGCAGTGTATTGCTAAGAGAAAGGAATTCATTTAATTCTCAGGAATAGCAGAATGACTAAATATTCTTCTCTGGAGCTAATTGTTGTTTTCACTGTTTTAATACTTCAGATGTTGGCTTCATATGTGTTTAAAATGTTTTCTAATGACTGGTATTTTCTTTGACTGTATTGTTTAATTTTTAGAAATTTCAAAGAGTTCAAAGCCTCATTTTGAGTCTGAAACCTATTTCAGCATCTCTGTATAGCTCAGCTTTGACCATATGCTCTTTATAAGACAAAAAAAGTGCTGAGTTTCCTACCGTTTCTCAGGGAATTTTTTGTCTGGCTCGGATTATTGGGCTTTTATTATCATTATTATTCTGATTGCCCTTAATTTCTGAGGACACCAAGCAGAGGAAAAAACCTTTGCTTTTTTTTACAAATGTGTTTCTATCCAAGGTAGTAATGGCTTGGGACATTAAAGACACTTCCATTGATGTTACCTCATAGCTTTGCTTGTAATTGTAAATACAAATTGATCTTGAGGAATATAGTATTTGAACCACATGGTTTCTTCAGTGTTATTCTCTCCATTATGAATTCAGATTATGTGCTGGTTTTGGTGTACCTATTAAACCCAGGACCAGTTGCATTCATTTTAGTTAATTTGTAGCAAAACCCATTCAGTGTCATAAAATCAAATTATGTTTGGCTATCAGGATCAAAATATGAAAGGTATTGGGGAAGATAATTGTTTTGACTTTTTTTTTCCTAGAATCACTCAACAAATCATTCAAATAATTCAACATGATATATGTAAAATGCTGAAGTAATTGACCTTTAATTAAAAGAACATGTGGGCTTGATGAAAATGTAGTAAGACTTTTGTATTGAAGGGGTAAAACATACTTTATTAGTGAGACTGTTAGATATGTCCTGACTCAATTCACTCAAAGTGTGAAGCTGGAGAGACTGAGAGTTGATAACTGCGAGGGAATACGTCTGAAGAAACTTTGAGAGCCTGATGTTTGATAGTTAAAGGTGAACCAAAGTTCCTTAGGCTTTTAGCACAATGCTGTCCTCTGGTGGAAGAATGTTGCACTAAAAGAGCATTTTATACTGAGCAGAAAAGTTTTAATTAGATGTGATCTATGTTATGGAGTATATGTTGGTACTTGTATAGCAGTAACTAAGTAGAACAAAATTTGAGGATGCCTCCAAATAATCTGTGATGTAATGTAATCTGTAACTAAAATGGATGTTTCTTACTCTTACCATTCCAAGCCAATGTTTTCCTTAAGGTTAATAAGAAGTTCTTATTGAACAGCAAATTGTTTGGGGTTAATAGGATTTCATTCTATGATTCTTTTAAAAGTCAATAGTAACAGTTCTTGCAAGTCAGAAGTGTATCTAAATAGTTGTCACAGATTTTTCATGCTTTTCTTTTGGTTGGTTCTGTGCTTTTGTTCCTTGATTTAAAGTGAACCTCTCCGGACTATGGGGTTTTTTTCTCAAAACCAGTGATTAATGTGGATGTATCCTGTTTACTATGACAGTCTTGAATCTGTAACATACCTGCCATACTTGGAAATGTAAGGTAAATGCAGGGAAATGTTGGATAGACACATACTGAAAGACATGCTGTGCTAAATAAAATATGTTATCTTTGAGGTTTGTGCAGAAGGAACTTTCAGAATTTCAGTTGATGTAAAGATTAGAGTGTAAAAGATTAAAATCAAAAGCTTTCGTTATAGTAGAAAGAATAAGGTGGGAGGAAATTATTTGGTTATTTCAATTTCTAGATTGCATATTGGGTAGGTAGTTGAGATTTGGGCAGCCAAGTAATAGGCTTGAAGAGGAACAGGAAGAACTGTCAGGCCTGACTTTACTCAGACTGTTTTAAAAAGGGAAAAATCGGTAATATAATTTCTGGAAAAGAGATCCTGCTGGATTCAAGGGGAGGTCTGGGGATTTAAGCATGTGTTTAACTCCTAAATTTCAATTTAATAATTTTCCCTTTTGCAGTTTTCATTGTCTGCTATAGAAAAGGATATAAGAGTAACCTGGTATGTCCCTTGCTGCCAGCCTGTTCCTCAAAGGGAAGGATGTGGTAGTTGTTGTAAAATACCAACTTTGAGAGATGTAGAAAGAACGCTGTCTCTAGAACATTGTTATTTTCTTGGTCTGACTCCACCAGCCATAGGGATGTGTTATGCTAATATTAGTTTCTCTGTTTGAATCAGGTTGTAGATGTTCTAATAATTGATCATAAGTAGCAAATTTCATCTGTTATTTGAAGACCTGGTAGATTCTCACTGCAAATGTTCTAAAGTTTTAAATACACACATTATTGTGATTTATGTTAATGGCTGAATTTCCCCACAGTTAATATCACATCATATATGGAGGTTGCAGTTTGGAATAATATGGAAAAGTACTGACGTGAAGAAAATGTGTAAATTAGAGCTTCTTAAAAATGTCTGTCTTCAAGTAGGAATGATGTAAATGTTTGAGAGAACACATGACAGGAGTTTGTTGCAAAGAGTCTTACATCTGCATTAAATCAGTTGTTCTGAGCTTAAATGAAAAGAGTGGGAAAAATACTACTTTCTGGAGAAGCATGGGTTAGTACTTCATTTGGAAAGCTGTTAGTGTCTGTCATAGATTCTAGGTTAAACTAGTCTGCTTATTTCAGTGCGATGTCTAACTTGCTGATCAGCTGTTTTCTAGAAAGTTTAGTAGGCAACAAAAAGACTTGCAGTGCTGCTAGTAGCTGCTAAGTGTTGTGTGTACAGCATCAATTGTTGGGGATATTGCCTGCTGCATAGGTAGAATTTTGTGGGTCTTTGTGTGGGAGGAGAAAAGCAAACAAACCAACTGCAGCAGTGAAATCAGAAGTTAGCCTGCTGTCAGTGTCCAAATCATCAGATTGTTAAAAATCCTTCAGAGTTTATGGATGTAACTTCAGGGAAAAGAAAGTAAAGTGAGAAAGCCCTTTTTTTTCCTTTTTTCTTTTTTAAGCCAACCAAAACAACTTTGAAGATGGTAATCTGGCCATCCTCAAAACGTCGTTCAGCTATTAACAAAGATCCTGGAGATACTTTCTTCTAATATGCATCACCATGTGGGGTGATGCTTGCAGAATATATATGCAGTGAGGTGAATAAAAAATAGATTCAGTATTCACGTAAGCACCGTGCTTAGACCTTAGAAGCTATTAGTACTTCAAGCTGTCCCGGTAGATGAAGAAGCTAAAGGCAAAAGTGATAAAATAATTTTGCTCACTGTTCATCTAAATGTAGTGATGTAATTGTTTGAACAAGTAGGGGAAATTCAAAAGAAATTTCTTATCAATGTGTTTCTGAATTACTTGTGGTAAAGCTTCTGTTCAGATGCTATAGAGTGGACTAGTAAAAAAAAAAAAAAAAA
>VZTE01005072.1:1211-26461 GCA_013397775.1 Eulacestoma nigropectus | reverse complement strand
AAAAAAAAAAAAAAGGGCAAAAAACTTCTGTAACTCACACCAGTCCTCTAACAACTAGGCTTAAAAAATAGAGATGTGGCTAATGTGACTCTTGTTCTGGCAGTTTGCTCTAAGATTGTCTGTGCTTTTGCCAAACTATTAAGAAGAAATCTTAACTATTGCCAAAAGAGAATGTTGATCCAAATCATGCCGTGGTTGTACACGCTGGTTTCTTTCGTGGAGGCCCTTAATTTGCTGCTGCAGCTGAAAGACATTTGTGTTAGCCTTCGCAGATTACAAGACAATGTCACTTCTGCACTTAACTAGGCAACCCAGAGAGAACTAAAACCATACAGAGAAAAATGAAAAACTTCTTGAAGCTATAAATCCTTTCTCAGACCCACATGCAGTGTGACTACTTTACATAGCAAAGAATGAGCTTAAGAGAGAAATAGAGTGGAGAGAACTGATGCAACCTAAGTTAAAAAAACATGGAAAAAGGTCCTAATTTCTACCCCACATGAAATGTCAGGGACGGCTATGGTGTCATTCAGAATGAAAATATTAGGAAGTGTTGAATTAAAGGCTGGAAGGTAGTACATTTTTGCCAGTGGTTGACTTGGTTGTTGTTTTTCTTTCCTCTCGATCAGCCATTATACAATTTACCTTTTAAAAGTGGCACGATTCCTGACTGAACAGTCAAAATACCGGTCAATACTAAGGGGTAAAGGTGTATATAGAAGGTGCAGCCAAAGTGCTTTTATAACTTAAACCTGTTAGTATTTCAGGTGCTTGTGTCTGCTTTACTTTAAGAATTCAAGATTCTAATTTTGGGAGAGCGATGTCTTTTAAAGACACAAATGCATTTAAAAATCAAATGTCGTGTCAGCTGTACATCTCAGACATGGTTGGCTTTTTTTTTTTTTCTTTAGTTAGAGAGGCAATAGCAACAAATCTTCCTCATAAAAAGTAAGTGCATTTGTTGCTGTCTTAAAGCAATTTTATTTGTTTGCAGGTGTCAGCTGTGATGCATGTTTAAAAGGAAATTTTCGAGGTCGCCGATACAAGTGTTTAATTTGCTACGATTACGATCTGTGTGCAACTTGTTATGAAAGTGGTGCAACGACAACAAGGCATACAACTGACCATCCAATGCAGTGCATACTAACAAGAGTAGATTTTGGTAAGTGATTATTTCAAACTCCAGTAATTTGTTGCTATAGTGTGTGTACAAACATAGTGCTGATATTCATGTTTCTACTTATTAATCACTTCCCCCACTAGTGCACTAAAAGTAAAGGCCAAGTTCTTGTGTTCTAATAAGCAGGCCTGTTTTCTTTGATAAAAGAGCTGTTTTGTTTTGTTTTTTTTTTTAAACTGCTGCATATGTATTTCTGATGTTGTTATTTTGGTCTGATATCAGCAGATTGTCAGACTAATAAATATACCAATAACAGTGACTACTGTTAAAAGTGCCACAGTCTACAGGCAGGAAAAAAAATCCTGGTGAGATTTTGTAGGAAGGTTGTTCATTGATGGCATATGTGAAACTGCAAGTACAGGAAAGGTGGTGGTGGGCTGCACTGAGTATGAAAGATTAGTGGTAAGGACTAGCATGTAGTCTTTTTAGAATTCCTGTGTAGATCTACTAATCTAAGAATTATTTCTAACTGTAAAGCCTTGTCAATATTTAGAATAACTAATAATTGTTCGTGTCCTATCCAGTTTGATGTTTCTGTTGCATCATGCTTGAAACAGGTTGTAACTTGTGAGAAATGATTTTGTGACAATCCACTGCTCTATGATGTTGCTGATCCTGGACATGTATTTTTTTTTAAGGTCAAACACATGGGACTAGCATTTCAGTATTTTTTCCTAGTGATTGCAGCTGTAATCTTCATTTTCTTAATCCTTTAAATATGATGATTTCTCAAAAGCTGAAGTCCTAACTTCTTTACCTTTTTGATTAGAACCGAAGTAAAATTTATACTTTATTGGTTTAAAGTTTAGAGAATAGCTATATATAGAAACATGCAATTTCTTGAAACAACCTTTATAAAAAGTTGTCTTCAATTTTCTTTCAATTCTCAGGGCTCCTCTTGCCCTGAGACTGCCTGGTCATGACTTCAGAAATCCAGACCATGGGGTCTGTGGTTTGAAAGGAAATAATTAAGTGCATTATCAAAAATACATGCCTCTATTTTAACTTGCATGTTTCGTGTCAAGCTTTTCTTTTTTCCTCTGTGTACAGTATTGGGGATTGAGGTCACTGTTTGAAATGCACAGTTGAAACTTCTTAACCGGTTAACAACAGTTATTTTTTGATATTAAACATGGGCTAAAAGGACAGCATTGCTATAAGTACTAAATGCTAATCACAGGGGTAAGAAAACTGAAACATAGTAATATTAAATGTCAAAGATTTCCGTGTACTGCAATGGGAACTTGTTCTAAACTATACTTTTTTTTTTTAAATGCCTATAATCAGAAACTAA
Source organism: Eulacestoma nigropectus (assembly GCA_013397775.1). NCBI lineage: Eukaryota > Metazoa > Chordata > Aves > Passeriformes > Eulacestoma > Eulacestoma nigropectus. The sequence continues at coordinate 23,987 of VZTE01005072.1, read as the reverse complement.
GAGTGACTACGAATTTTGTTTTGTTTCTTGCAGCTTGGGTACTTCTCTTTTGGAAGTCTTTGATAAATGTACCTTTGGCTTAATGCCTTTTATGTGTGTATGTTGTAGAGACACAGAGGGGTTATTTTCTACTACTTAAGTATGCCTGAAGAATACAGATAGGTGGAAGAAGGTTCACGGTGAAGTGTTGAGATGGGTAGTAGGATTTGAAGGGCAACTTCTCTATTGCTTGGTGTTTATGCTGTTTATTCTCTAAATGAGAATAAAAAAACAAGGTCTATAAATTCCATGTGGCTTGGTATCCAAGCATTGCTCCCACTGAACTAGTGTCAGGAAAGAAAATGTTGGAACTCAGTTCTACAGTAAGACTTCTGGTTTGATTAACTGTGCAGAACAAGAAAATCACCAAATTGTGAGTCACAGCGAAGTCTGATGGCACCTAATTACTGCTGACCTTGTAAGCTTTTAGAGTGGAGGATGAATTGGGAAAATTGATAAATAACATGTTCCTTAGAGTTCAGGAAGATCTGTGGCATCATTCCTAAAATGTTCTGATTTTAGCATTCCTGGTAGAATACGTATAAAGGCAGGTACCTTACAGTATTGTACAGATGCTTAAAGAAATTGGTGACTTTCCAAAGGGCCTTGTGTGGTGGCCAAGAAGATCATGTGACTTTGAGGAACATGCAAAAAATTAGGAGCTAAGAAATGTTAAATTCCATTAGAAAATCAGTGATAAACGGTAGAAGTAGTCTAAAATTACCTGATTTGGGGTTGTTAGGATAGTTGTGTTAGTGGATATTAAAAATCACCAAGGTTAGATATTAATGGCTGAAAAGAATATAATCTCAAGGCAACTAAGTGGTATTGTTGTGGTTTATCCCCAGCCAGCACATAGCCAACACATCCCCAGCTAAGCCCCACATAGCTACTTGCTCACTCCCCACCAGCAGAATCAGAGAGAGAATTGGAAGAGTAAAAGCTGAAAATTCCTGGCTTCACAAAGAGAAGAAAGACAAAGACAGTTTAATAGGGAAAGCAAAAACCTTGCACACAAGCAAAGCAGAACAAGGAATTCATTCAGTGCTTCCCACAGGCAGGCAGATGGTCAGACATCTCTGGAGAGCAGGGCCCCATCATGCCTAATGGTGACTTGGGAAGACAAACAAAAACACTCCAAATGTCCCCCCTTCCTCCTTCTTCCCCCCTTCATATACTTTATATTCTGAGTGTGGTGTCATATGGTCCAGAATGTCCCTTTGGTCAGTTGGTGACCTTTCCTGGCTGTGTCTCCTCCCAATCTCCCATGCACCCCAGCTTTCTCACCACTGTAGCAGTAGCAGTGCAAAAAAGCAGAAATGGCCTTGGCTCTGTATAAGCCCTGCTCAGCAATGACAAAAACATCTTGATATTATCAGCCCTGTGTTCAACAGAAATCCAGAAGATAGCCCCGTACTTGACACTGTGAAGAAAATTAACCCTATCCCAGCTGAAACCAGCACAAGCACAGAACTAATGAAGTCTTCAGTTGTTTCCTGGTGATGTGGGAAGTCAAATGAAAGGAGATTGTAATGTATGACAATATGAGTGGGGAATTTTCTTAAGTAAGGAAGATGTCACTAGAAGCACAAACTGGAAGGCTGTCAGTGTAGCTAGGTGTGTGAATTGTAGTTTACTTGGCTATTGACAAACTTCAGTACTGTTATCTGTAGACAGGTTTGTTTCAAAGGTATGAAAATATTTTAATAGCAGTAAACTTACGGTTTTTGCATATGATAAGGAGGAAAGTGGACAACTAGTGAAAAATGAGTATTTTATCAAGGACAAGGAAGCAGAGTGGGGAATCCTTCTGTTACAAAACTGATGCAAGCACTTCAGAGGAAGTCACTGTCATTTTTCTGATTTTAAAAGTGCACATGGGGATCAGTGAGTCATTTGCCCAAAATCCGTCTGCTACTGATGAAAAGGAGCCTGTACCATTAAATCCCACCACCACTCTGGCCAGCACTGTCTAGATGGGAGTATCAGTGGAGTTCACCTAAGTACTTTGCCTGAGGCTGCGACCAAGTTGTGTGTGGTGGACAGCTGACCACATGGATGATCCTTTCAGCATAGAAAAAGTCGTATATTGTTTACCTCTGTGAAAGTTACAATCAGTTTTTAGAGTTCTGGGTACTGTAATAATGTTGCAGAATATACTGCAAGAAGATGGGACTTTTTCAGGTGCTCTTCTGAAAGAGCTTTTGTTGTCATCTTGACACATTTTAATCTTTTTTCTTTGGGATTCAGACTAGTATAGGAGCCAGTATGAGAACACTGAAAACAAGTAAAAAGCTCTAGTGTTTTCTGGCTGTGCGTGTTCACTCTTGCACCATCTGGTTGCCGTATTTATCTTTCAGGAGTCAGCAGATGACCTAGTATTAATTTTGAAGCAAGATGGATCCAGAACAATGGCAGTGCTGTTGTTCCTCAGCCCCCACAAGAGATACTGGAAAAAATTCTTCAACACACACCAGGAGTGATATGCTTCTGTAAGAGGGACAGAGCTTAATATAAAGTATGAAGTCTCATATGTAATGAGAAGTGGCCTTTAAAGCACAAATCCAGTTAGTTTTTTTCAGAGGGGTCAAAGAGTAGAATTGTAATAGGCCTGTGAAGAACAGGAATGTGCTTACCAGGCAGCCACTGTACTTTTGTGCTCTTTGTAGATCAATTTGTCAGGACAATGGAGAAGTTCACAGCAAATTTCCTAGTTTTCTTTTTCCTAAAAAAACATTTTAAACTGTTAGGATGCTTTAGGGTCTAAGCATGTGGCTTGCCCATTACTGTATCATTTTAAAGTGGCTATACTGACAAAGAAAGTAATACAAATTGTTAATAGTATTCTCTGCCAAAATCATATTGTGTTACTTTCATTGAAGTACCGAACCTACCTTGGTTCAGAAATGCCTTCAGTTGTCAGCTAAGGTGCTTGTGTGACAGAAGATCCAGCTACTTTTTGTGCCCAATTCCTAAGCAGAGGGAGCAATAAAATAACGAATACCTTAATAATGTGTAGTGTAGGATTGTCTGGATTCACCACAATTCAGCTTGAGACTTTTGTGGGTTTTTTTGTTTGTTTGGGGTTTTTTTCACACACTAGAACAAGATGTCTTTGTTAAATGTGTCATGCTAAGTCTGAGCATCATAGTTTGTTTGGAACAGGGGTCTGGAGCAGCTTTGGGGGTAATGCGTATGGCTGCTTGATAAGTGATACAAGAACATATATACTTTGTTTTGTTAAGTAGTATGTTGCCACCATTTGGTTTCTTCAGACACTGAAAAAAGTTAAATAAATACGCTACAACTTACGTCATACCAACATTTTTGTCTATGTGTATATATCACATTGAAATTACATTACTTATATAAAGAAAAGTGAAACTAAAATTCCTTACTGCTGTGTACCCTTATAAAGAATTGCATCTTAACAAAAAGTACAAGCTATTAGAAAATGTAGTCCTGAATCAGATGTCTCTTTGAAAGATTGATTTTTATCTAAGGAGTTCTGTGATACTTCTGTTTTGCCACTAACCTCTTACCAATTTTAAAAATGTGCTGGTTAGATTTAAATATTAAGTAGGCATTTAACTTTTGTAGCTGTAGATGTATAAAAAAGCAAAACTGCTGATATTTTTGGTTGCATTTTCACATTTAATTCACGTTGTTTCTTGGAGTTTTTTCCCCACCAAGGAAAAGCTATAATGTCTAAACACTGTTGTGCTTGAAAACTGACTTCATAAACTACTGTTGGGTCCTCATCAGACAATGTTCTGATCCTTCCACTCCTTTGTATTCTTCCCCTAATTGATAAGGAATATGAGTCGCAAATCTTATCCTAGAGGGATGCGACTGAATCTGGTTTTACTTTTTTACTCAATAACCTTGTCTTCCTAGACATCTTAAACAAAGGGCTTTAGAGGTCCAGAGGAGTTTGAAGAATTATGGACTCCTGCTTTTGTCTTTGAAATGAACCATAATTTTAATGTCTGAGAGATTTCTTTGTGGTCAGAAGAGATAGTTCTTTGGTCATGGGCACATTGCATTCTAAACTGATAGATTTGTAAATGAAAGCAGTAGCACAATTGTAGGTTCCTTCCCTTCTGCAACCATGGAGGCACGGTGTTTTAATTTCTTCCCATATTGCCTCTAATTCTTAATTAACTTCATTAACAAAGGACCCCTTGGTAGTCAAGAACATGACTGTTGGTAAGTTTTAGGATTTTTTATGTCCTTGTAAAAACAAAACAGATAGAGAAGTACCCATTCAGTACCTTCAGTGCTAAAAACAGACATAAAAATTCATAAGATCACTTGATTACCAACCTTTTTTTTTAAGCTTAGATTTTAATTTAAAGGAAAATTTATCTGGTGGTCTGTATTTTACATTAGAAAAGAGATTTTGATTGTAATAGGCACAGAGAGATTAAAGTTGAAGAGGAGAAAAGAAGGGAGGTATAAACTTATAAAGGAAAAATATCTGGATTTGCCAGAGTTATATATAACTAGCACACACTTTTTAATATTTCTTTTCCCAGAGGAAGGCATATTTGTTTGGAATTCTCATGTATGTTTGATGTATATTATGAGAGAGATGTGGAAGGAGGTATGAGTGGGAGAACATGCCAGAGGTATAATCAAGAGACTGCAAAGAACTCAGATTTTTATTATATTAGTGAATAAATGTTTTGTTTTGTGTTCTTTGAAAACAAGGAACAACACAGGATTTGACAGTCTTGTCAAACCTCTCCCCTCTGTGATAGAACTATGTGTGCTGCTAAAATTCTTGGCATGTGGGTTGAGCTAACAGTGTATCTAAGGAGAGGATACTTCTATGTGTATGCTTATCTATTTACAACTCTCTTCAGATGAGTTGTGGCCCTGTGCCCTTTGCCCAGCTGTGAGGTTGGAGTTGGTACTGTTGCCTTACTTGAAAACACATTCATTCATTCTCAGTGAGTTTTATAGGTAGAGGGTTTTAGGCAATCTGGTACTTAAGAGGCGTTTTGTTTGTTTGCTTGGGTTTTTTTATATTGATGTGAATAAGAAGCTTATTCATGTTTCCTGTAAAATACAAAATACCTGCAGAGGATGAGAGAGAACAACGTTCTGTTCTTGCATGGTTTGATAAATTTTCATCTTAAGTTTGGGGAACTTCTATGTTAGCAACTTAAAAGTGCCTACTTTTCATCAATGATGCAGAAGTGCTCACATTCAACACACCTAAAAGTTGCAGCCAGTGTAACAGTAACAGATACCCAGATTCCTTTTGCATTATCAAACTTTGACGTTACATATTTGAGACATTTCCAAAACTACTTACTGCAAAGCAGTGGTTCAACTATGGCATAAATACTGACATTTGTTGTCACCGAGGACTTCTAAATTTTGATCTAAATTTGAGGTATTGTCAAGAATTCAGCTTCTGAAATTTCATCTTATGGTTGAAAAATATCATAGTTGACCCTGTATGTGGGATAAGAACAGTGGTGGAAAAGTGAAAGTATGGCAGTATCAGCAGCATCATGATGGAGGTCTTTTTTCCTATTAAATATTAGAAAACTAAGTTATGTGTGCTAATGAAAATGAAATGTAGTCTCTGTTTTTTTAATCAGTAACTGAATCCCTCCTGAATATAGCCATTTCAATGAAAAAACAGATTAATTTAGCAGGGTTTACAGTGAAGTACGTTTATAAACAGAGGTTGATGTGAACAAAATTAATGATGATACTACTTTGAAGTAAGCTCTATTTAATCTGTTTCTGTTTCAGACTTGTACTATGGTGGAGAAGCATTCTCTGTAGAGCAGCCACAGTCTTTCACTTGTCCTTATTGTGGGAAAATGGGTTATACGGAAACATCTCTTCAAGAACATGTTACTTCTGAGCATGCAGAAACATCAACAGAAGTGGTGAGAAGCCTCAGAACTTGCTTTCATGGTGGAGATGTATTTTAAATAGTCTTATTTCTGAAAAATTGTCTTTCTGTTCTTTCTTGAAGTATATATTCATTTAAATGCTTTGCCAGAAGACAAAGTATCTACATTTGAGAATGACATCAGAATTCTTCTATGATTTATGTGTATCGTAATATAATGAGCTTGCTTCCTTCTTACAGAGTTTTTGCTTGTTGTCCTGGTATAGAAGCCACATAAACATAGGAGATTGTTATACTGTAAGACAAAATTAAGAAAGTTGTCACAGTTACTCTGTCTAGCTGTGTCTCCCTTTTCACAATTAGTATGTAATTGTTCTGCAAGCTTACAGCTATGCCAGTCTTCTGTAATTGTAAGAGAGAGGAAGACATGCAGATAGTTTGTTGTGTTTTCTAATAGCTTTTTAAATGGGCCTCTTATTTTTATGCAGTGGGATTTTATAATTGTTTTAAAACTATTCCTGTCAAAGCAGGGGGTTTCCCCCATCCATAACCAGTAGGACATTAAATGTGGTTTAAAATGCATTTCTTAAACAAGTTTCAGCATAAATACTTTAATTGGAGATGTTAACTCCCGCTATCCTGATTAACCTTGGGAGAAGGAGAAACTGGGTTAGCAGAATGACATGGAGGATGTTGTTCTCTGGTTAACTGTTTTATCATAGACCCCTAAGAAAAAAGTGATGCTTGAAGTGGGTTACTCATCACTAATATATTGTGAAGAAATTAGTTATAAATAGGTTCTCTATTCTAATCTTCTAGTTTTCTTTTCTTCCACAGAATTCTTTGAAAGTTAATGAATGATTCTTCAAACCTAATAAGGAGCTTGGGTGAAGGGGTAATATGGAAAGGTGTTTGTTCACCTTTTTTGGAACTCAGAGGTGTTAAGATCTTTCTTAAAAACACAGGAAGTGAAAAGATTTACTTCACAATCAGTTGCACTGTGGTATAATTATTTAACTGGGTGACACACTGCAATTTTTACAGTCTCTCTGATTATTTCTTAAACTTTGCAACTTTCACACATAGCATCAACCATTGAAAGTTTGCATTCGGATGACTTTGTTAGATGGCTTGGTCTTGCAATTCTAATTTACACCGCTTGATGTCAGTGATACGTTCCTGACACAGAGTGTCCATAGATCCTGGGTTTTTAAACTTGAGATGCCCTTGTTGGCAGTTGTGACTTCTAGAGCCCTGCACATAAAGCCTAAATTTGTGATTCTTGACACCTGCTACTCTGGTGAATCCTGAAAGAGTTACATGTGTAAAAAAAATCCCACAGAACTTTTCTTTTTATACATCGGTCTGCAACACTGCTGTATCATTGTTCCAAACAATTATAAAGGGCAATATTTTAATCCTTGAATGTGATTGTTACTGTTTGTGCTAAGTTTTGAATCTGGCTTTTGTGATAAATGTTTAATATGCATGCACGTAAAATTTTTTGGGTACTGTACCCTTACTGAGATAGTGAAGAACTACAAGACTAGTAAAGGGGAAAATATTATGGATTCTAAATTTGTGTGGTTATAGGCTTTCAAACAATTATTTGTGTTTAGATACTGAGCCTGTAGTCGTTGGAGTGTCTTCTTCTAAAGGCTTTTTGCCCAGTTTTTCAAAGAATAAGCAAAAAAATTTTTGATCTGTTAAATTTTGCCATTTTTATATTCAGAGTGATGCAGATAAGAAGTTTACTTTCTGCTGATTTTTCTCACTTATAGGCATTGGTAAGTACAACAATGTTAGGTATCTGCAGGCAGGAATCACAGACTGAATGAGGTTGAAAGGGACCCCTGGACATCATCTTGAGCAGGGCCATGTACAGCTGGTTGTTCAGACCGTGTCCAGACAGTTCTTTAGTAGTGACTCCACAAGTAATTCTCTGGTTAACTTGTGCCAGTGCTCGGTGATCCTCACAGTGAAAAATGTTTCAGTGTTTCCTGATGTTTATGAGGAAGCTCCTGTGTTTGAATTTGTGCCCACCATCTCTTGTCCTGTCACTGCATGGCTCCATCATCCTTTCAGGTTCCCTTCAGGTACTCATGGACATTCATAAGATCCATCCCCCGTTAGCCTGCCCTTCTCCAGGCTGAACAGTTCCATCTTTCTCAGCTTTTCTTCCATTCCTGAAATCATTTTTGTGACCTTTTACTGAGCTCTTTTCAGTGTGTGCATGTGTGGGGCTGGGAACTGGGCACTGGTGCTGGGTGAAGGTGAAGCATAACAGCCCTTGATCTGCTGGCAGCTCTCTGTTCGGTGTAGCCCAGAACACCACTGGCTTTCTTTGCCACAAGAGCACACTGCTGGCACGTGATCCACCAGGACCCTAGGTCCTTTGCTGCAAAGCTGTATTCCGTATGACTGGCCTCCAGTGCATGCTGGTTCCTGCGGCTGTGCCTGCCCAGGTGCAGGACTTTGTACTTCCCCTTCGTGAGGTTCCTGTTGTCCCATTTCTTCAGTTTTTTAAGGTCACTCTAAATGGGCACACAGCTCCCTGGCGTATCAGCCGCTCCTCCTAGTTTTATGTAATCAGCAGAATTCCCATTGATCACCACCCTCTGAGCCCAGCTGTTGAGAGAGTTTTCACTCCACCTCACTCTCTGCTTATCCAGCCTGGGTATCAACAACTTCTCTTTGAGCATCCTGTGAGAGGCAGTGTCAGTGGTCTTACTTGAAGTCCAGGTAGGCTGTTTCCCCTACTCTTTGGTCATCTACCACGCCAGACACTTGAGCATTGAAGTTTGTGAAGTTGGTCAAGCATGCTTTCCCCTTTGTAAAGCCAATGCTGACTACAGTTGATGATTTTCTTGTCTTTAATGTGCCTAAAAATGGTTAACAATAGCTTCCTCACTTTCCCAGGGATCAAAGCAAGATGACCAGCCTGTAGTTCCCTAGGTCCTCCTCTTGCCTGTCTTTAAGATAAGAGTGAAATTTGCTTTACTCCAGTCCGCAGGCACCTCACCCAGTCACCATGATTGTTCAGAGGTTGGGAGGAGCCTCACAATGGCATCTGCCAGCTCCCTCAGCACCTCTTCATGCATCACACCGTCACAGCCTATGGGTTTAAGTATTCCAGTTCACATAAGTATTCTGCAGAGTAATCCTCTTCCAGCAAGGGAATGTCTTTACTGCTCCAGACTCTTCCCCTGCTCTCTGGGGCCTGGAGTGGCAAAACACCAGTCGTGCCAGTAAAGACCATGGCAAAGGAGGCATTTGGTACTTCAGCCTCTCTGTCCTGTGTCCTGGGTAACTGGGCCTCACATCTTTTGAGCAATGGGCCCACATTTTCCCTAGTTATCTTTTTCTTTTTTATGTACTTCTAGAAGCCTGTCTTGTTACCTTGGACATTACTTGCCTGACACAGTTCCATTTGGGCTTTAGCTTTGCTTACGTTACCCTGTGATGCTCAGATAAATGCTTATGTATCCCTGCAGGGTTACCCTAGGAGGGTAACCTCTGCATGGGGTTTTTTTGTGTTTGAGTTTGTCCAGGAGTGTCTTGATCATCCATGTAGGCCTCCTGGCATTTTTGCCTGACTTCATGTTCATTGGAATGGAGAACTCTAGAGTTTGGAGGGGAGTGATCTTTCAGTATAAACAGGCTTTCTTGGGGCCCCTTTACTCTCCAGGTTCTTACACCGTGGGACTCCTCCAAGCGGATGTTTTGAGGCCAGAGTATGCTTTGCTGAGGTCCAGGGTCATGAGCTTGTTTTTCGTCTTCTTCCCTTCCCTCAGGATCTCAAACTGTACTACCATGTCAAGGTCACTGCAGCCAAGGCTTTATTTGACCTTCACATCCCAACTGATTAACTCCTTGTTGGTAATTATGAAGTCACATATAGCACCTCTCCTCATGTGCTCCTTTGTCATTTGGAGGAAGACGTTACCCTGAGTGCACTCCAGGAGCCTCCTGGATTGCAGTCATGCTGTGTTGTCCTTCCAGCATATTCTGGGGTGGTTGAAGACCTCCATGAGGATCAGGTCCTGCAAGTGTGAGGCAGCTGCTCTATGTCTCTAGAGGGCCTGATCTGTTTGTTCCTCCTGGTCAGGTGGCCTATAGTAGTCAACCCTTATAACATCACCTTTGCCTGTTGTTTTTTTAATTTCAACATGTAAGATCTCTATCAGGTCATCTTCCATCCAGACAATGCTTTTAATGCATCCCAGCTGCTCTCTCACTTAAAGAGCAAGCCACCCTTCCTGTTCAAAGAGCCCTTTTCCTCTTCTAAAGAACCAGTATTTCTTCACCCATATAATGGCCAGGGACAATGGTTAGAGTTGTAAAGCAGAGGAATCTGGGAATCAGAGTGATGATTGTTTTTGTTGGTGTTGGGGGTTCAGGTTAGTTGGACTGGTCCAGATAAAATGTAATGTTCAATCAGAACTCTTGCTAGCATTGTAAATAAAAAAAGATTCAGGAGACTTCATCAAATACCATGTCTTCAGTCTTGTTTCAGGACAAAGATGCAAATTTTCTGCTATTACATTGCACTGCAGCAGCTTTCTCACCTTTGGGAAGGCAATAACTAGGCTCCTTGGTACATGAATTGTAAGCACTAGGTTGTTGATACTTTGATGATAAAACTGGGGAGAGCTTTTTCTGCAGTAATGAAATGGACAATCCGAGACAGTCTCAATGTCCCCGTTTATCCTTGAAGATCCCAGTCACTCTTGTTGAGGTTACAGAAGTGCTGTCACTTAAAGTTACTTTGTATGTAAATGGGGAAGCAGTGGTAATACAAGCACAGTTCTGGAAACTGGCAAGTGTTCTGTGAGTGGGATTGACTTAGGCTTTTAGAGTCATCATTCAGGGTTGCATGGTGATTTCTTAATACAAATGCTCATAAATTCAAGAGAAACTTCTGACAGCATTTGCCTTTCATCTGCATCATTTGTTCATGCATGTTATAATTAACAATGATTTTTAGCTGTGTCACGCTTAATCAGTGATCCAGCAGTCTTTGTTGTGACTCTGTCAGAGCTTATGCTTAAATAAATGTTTGTGTGTAACAGTATTGGAGCAACTTTCCGTAGTCAATAGTTCTTGAAACTTAGTTGATACTTTGAATTAGGGTTGGGATACTTTGGTTCCTTCTTACTCAGTATTCGTTATAACCTTTCCTTAGCTGATGTTTTTCTGAGGATTGAGTGTGTTCACAAATATGTGCAGTTCATTACACCTTTTTCATGTTAACAAAGAACTTTCTTGTGCTTTCCTGCTTTCAGGAGTGTGTTGTTCTTCTTATGTTGGGTTTCTGCTTCCTTGGAGTAGCTTAAATAAAAAAAGATTGCTTTGAAAGTGTTGCATTCTCTTGGTATGAGAAGATTAAGCAGCTGTAATGAAGTTTAGGGAATTTAGAACCATCTGTCCAATACGCATCTGTTCCTATATCCCTACAGGGTAGCTATATGATATCCCGGCATAGCTGAGTAATTTATTATATTATGCTGTGATAAGATGTACCATGTAGTGCACTTGTTTGGCTTCTGTAGTGGTGAAAAATCTGTGGAGAGAAATGCTGAACATTAAAAATAAGAGAGAACGAGTTGTAGCAAAAAGCCTTTAAAATGCCTAGTTTTCTTTTCAGAACTGGCCACTAAAATTAAAGTGGAATTAGATGCCGCAGTTCCTGTCAAAAACAGCTGAGATTTTACAGTAAACTTATTTCAGGACCTTGTTCTCACCTCCATGAGAGTCCGACAGATGTGTGCTCTTTTATACAGGTGTTCTTAATGCTCATGGTCTTTTGAGATCTACATTCATCAGCTTAAATATACAAGTGAAAAATGAAATAAAAATGGAAGATGCCGTTTGTGGAGTCATTCAAAGAACAAGTCATAATTATGTCAATAGTAGTGGTAATGTTTGCCTGCTTAGTTAACTATACTTTGGTTTAAAAGACAAAACAAACAAAACCAACCAACCAAAAACTGCGAAGTGGGGGGAAAAAAAAACAAAGAGAGACCTCAGTACTTTCTCTCAAAATACTGTTGTGGCGGGGTATGGAGATTAGCGCGTCTCTGCCGAACCTTCATGGCCTGGGTGGGATGGTCTCAGCTTGATACTTAGCAAATACGGGCAGTTTCATTCTGATTCCTCTGCTGGGATGAGTGTCAAGCAGGCAAATAGGATTCCTGTATGATTAGACTTGACTGTCTGTGGCAGAATTGGCATGCAAATACTAATTTTTGAGACACTGCATATTGAATTTGAGAATCCTAGCTCTGGTTTTCATAGTATTCTGAAATTCATAAAGTAAAAGATGGCTAAATTAATGTCTGCACTTCAGTAATTTTTCTGAGTTTTTTGAATATGTTGATATTCAGGTGTTTGTGAATACCAAAATGTGATTTTAAGGCATAAGAGCCAATGTCTAGTGACTGACTCAATACAAGTTCTATTTCTTGTAATATTTATAAAGCTGGGTTTTTTCCTTCCTTTGTCTTTTCAGATTTGTCCAATATGTGCAGCATTACCTGGAGGGGATCCGAATCACGTAACAGATGACTTTGCAGCTCATCTTACACTGGAACACAGAGCTCCTAGAGATTTAATATCCTTTCCAGTTTGAGGCAAAGAGGCTAGACTGTTTCACCTAGTAGTCATGGTGACTTGGTTTAATTTTTATAGTCAAAGGGGTCATAATTCTGGATTTCCTGGAACTTAGGTTCCTAAAGATATGTATGTCAAAAATAAAAAGGTTCATCTGCTAGTTTAAAAAAGTTTGGTTGTCACACTGTGCACAGACTTGTAGGTATACTTGAGAGTGTTTTTTGGTCTAACAGCAGAAACACATAAAGGATTTTGACACACTGAGGTTTTTCTACATGTGCTGTGTTTTATCCTGCCTCATGATTGCTCTTGGTGCTGTTTTATGTATCAAGATTCAGTGCTGTATATATTTATGACTTAGATGATTTCAAGCATAGCTGCTTGTAACAAGAGATTGTAAACTTGCTTAACTACTTTCAACACAATCTTTTAATAATGTAATTTTGTAGTGTTACTGACATTTTGTAATACAACTCGGAAAACTTTCAGATTTTCTGGGAAATAGCATGTTGTCCTTCAGTTACCCTAGCAGCCAGTTATGGACATTTATCTATGCTTGATGGACAAAGAGCTGGAACTCTGTTGAGTTTTTTCATCCTTATTATAGGAATATTTGTCTCCTTTTAAAATTTTTTTTTCCTCCCTAGGATTAACTGGTAAAATCTCTTTTGGTTTGGGCATTTATTTAATGACATGCAAGCTATGTAGCATCCCTACAGTAAGTAATCTCTAAATTATTCCATCGTGTCTCATTTAAACAAACAGAAAAAAAGACTGCATGATAACCCTGATAGTGGCTTTTTTGTTCAGGGATTTTTAAAAAGGAAAAAGGAATCATGTAAGCTCAAGCAGTTGGAGTAAAAAAAAAAAAAATCCAAACCCTATCAAACAGAGTTGATTACACTAATAGAAGGGAAAACAGCATTTGAGGTGATGGCTCCACTTCAGTTATGATTGTGTTTGATTGCATTTAAGTTTGTCAGTATTAAGATGGTTTAGGATCAGGACAGACTAAGTGCGCAAGTTAATTACTATGCAATAATTGTATCAGTGTAAAGGAGTTTAGATGCAGATTTGCTCTGTGAAAGGTGTATGATGAAAAAGTGATGCAAAACCGGTGCGAAGTCAGATGAAAGCAGTTGCCTGTACTTGCCTTTCTTATAGACAGGAGTAGAGCTCTCAGCACTCGGGAGGAGCAGGGTGCTGAATACTGTGGCTCTGGTATTCACGAGAGCTTGATCACAGGCATCCCTGTGGTCCTCAGTGGCCAGGAGTCATGCCATCCTTCCTTTCTGGAGGAGGTGGGGTAAGATTGATGAGGGGAGAATATCTTCCAGACTACCAGATCTTTCCTGGCCTTTGGACAGCTCTGAAATGTTGCTTGATGGCTGATGTAGTTTGAGTAGTTTCTTTTGTATCATTTTAGTTCTGCTCATTGTACCAAGTGTGAGATTTTCATAGCACCTGCCTAATTAGGCTTTTCCTAACAAGAATTACATAACTACATAGCAGTGTACCAGAGTTCAGACTGTGGGCTTCCAGCATTGGCTTAACTGCTCTGTAAGGCAGAAATTTTACATTTTCCCAGAGTGAAATTAATTTCCTACTGAAATACACAAGATATTTGATTAGAATTCCAGCTACTGCTGCATTTTCTCCCCCCTAGTATCAGAGATGCCACCGGATGACTTTTAATTAGGGAATGTTTGAGCTAGAAAAGACAATCTTTTTTCAAATACAGAGTAGGGTTTCAGTATCATTCATCCCAAAATGGATATATTTTGGGGATAGATTGCCCATGATTAAAGATAACACATGTAGAATTTTCTACTTGTACTCTATCATGTTGGTGTCTAGTGTTGTCAAATTTCCAAAACCTGGTGAGAAGTATCTTGAAGTGCCTGTTTGACATTGGGCTCTACATCATATCTAGCAACAGGCAGGTCTAAAGCAGGAAAAGAGGAAGAGAAGATGCCCTTTTTCACTCAGGGTCTGGCAGTGTAGGAAATAAGAACCATCAGACTCTAATAGGAAGCTGTTAGAAAGCTACTCTCTGATACACCATTATATTGCTAAATATGAAGTTGAAGCTGTACAGAACAACTCTCCATGCCCTGTAATTGTCTTCATGTACAAAAAGGACGTAGAGAAGGCTCTTGGCTTGCACTTTTTCTAGAGTGAAAATATTTTGCAGTTTGAGGTAAGCGTTTACTGTTTGATCTGCTGCAGTTCTGAGGGGTGGCCTTATCCACCAGCTGTTAATTAGACTTATTTGGTTAGTTTTGGTTTTCTTTCCTAAAGTTGTCCTAAAATACTGTGTGTGTTTCTTACTACAAACCTCATGCAGCTATTGCAAGGTGTGTCATTTACTCCTACAGTCTGTGGACAACTCTTTAAAACCCAGTTTCATTCTTTAGCAGGAAAGTATCTGAAAAATCATTAAGTACATCTTTTCAGCATTAATCACACAAGTAGTTCTCATATGACTATTCAGTTTAAATGTTTGTCACAAGGTAAGGTTTGCAAAATCTTTTCTTACTGTAGCATAGGTGGTAAGACTCAAGTGCATGCTTAGCTGGTATTTGAAGAATGACTTTTATCTCAAAACACTTTAAAAGTTGCACTTGGGAGAGTTACCCTAGAGTCCTGTGCTTGGAAAATCCCCAGATAGTATCCTGTTCTAACATGTTTAGTTATTAAAAGCTTGCCAAACTACATAGGGTCTATAGTCCATCTAATTTAGCAGCTCATCTCCAGCAGCATTCAAAATTGGCACACCCAGAGGTGCAAGACGCTCTGTACTAAGCAAAATTTGTTCTGTGCTAGGGAGGTTTTCCTCTTGCACCCTAGAAGTTTTACTCTGTAGTATAACTAACAGTTTTGAAAGAAGCAAACATTCTGTAAAGTCATCTTGTACTGGCCAGAAGCTCTCTCTTGCCATGAGAAATCAAGTCATTCCTTTCAGTCTTAAGTTCTTGACCTCCATGACATCATGAGGTTCTGCCTCGTAACTGTGATTTATGAAAAGTACATTGGGAACTTCCCTTACACAGAAATTGGTACCATATGAATAGTAACCATACTATTATTAAAAAATTAAAAATGGGAGATGGAGATCTAAGCTAAATTCTAGTAACACTAAAATACAATAGTAAAGCCTATGCTATTTCATTTTTCACCAGTGAGTCACACTAGTGATTTTTAAGAAGAAGCCTTATCTGGACTGTCTTGGAGGAATGAATGTTAACAACTTTATGACAAAAATAATCTTTAAATAATTTGTTGATTACTTCAAAATTTATATGAGAACTTTAAAAAGTGTGACAAAATACAAGCAATCTGATAGGGGGAAGTGGGGGAGAAGGGGAAAATGAAAAGCATCGTCATAACTTGAATTAGTGATATTTCTTTGGCTATAAGAAGAAAGGTGAAACAAAGGGGTGTGATCGATGTGCTGAATACTCCAGAAACCTACAGTTTCCTAAGGACTGAAGTGGTTACATTTCTTGCATAAAAGCGTGAAGTACTGAAGTCAAAAGGAATTTGGTGATTATTCTGATAGGAATTGCAGTTAACTTTTTTATTATTTTTGATACTTAATGTAAGAAGTGGGAAGGGAGAATTGAAATCCCTGTCTCAGTAGTAAGCTTGGCTGAAAATGCATTTGTGGAGGTTTTCATAGGAAAGTTTGATTAAAAAAAAAAGTTACCAGGTCAGTACGTCTGACCCACAGCATAGCCACAGTGTACCTTAGCTTTGCTTCAGAAGTTGAATCATTACTTTATGAATCAAGAACAGTACACCTGAGTATTTCACCCATCAGATGTCCTTTAATGGTTGTTTAACGCTCAGTGCCAAACAGTTCTGTTTTCTTAACTTCTTGGCTACGATGAATCCAGTGGTGTTCGGCATGTACGTAGGATGTTCCACCCAGGCCGGGGTTTGGGAGGCCCCCGTGCTCGTAGATCAAACATGCACTTTACTACCAGTTCCCCTGGTGGGCTTTCGTCTTCTCAGAGTTCGTATTCTCCAAGCAATAGAGAAGCCATGGATCCTATAGCTGGTAAGACCTGTAACCACAAATTTTACCCCACTGCTCTCCTTCCACAGAGGGAGGAAAATGCAAAATGACAGTAGTTGCCCTGCTCTCCGTTGCTGTGAAGCTGCACTGCAGGCACAGCATCCCACAGTGCGGGTGAAGAGGGGAAAGGTGTTCTAACTGTCAACATCAGAAAATAATTAGGCTGTGTCTTTAGGATTCTGAGAAATAACTCGTTTGTTCTATCTTTAGCTTTCATGTGAAAATAACTTTTTTTACAAGGAGGGAAAAATAGAGAGCGAGGACAATTCTGAAAACAAATATAGCTTTTCCTTTGGGGAAATCTAAACATTTTAATGTCATGGTCTTTCACCATACCAGCATGTTATAGGAAAACCTCAGAATGTCTGCCACAAATCCAACTTTGCTTCAAATGCAGAGGAGACATAATGCTCAAACTGGAGCTTGCTACTATCAGGCTGTAAATTCTTCAGGGTCAGGTAGCCAGCCAGCTTAATGAGGCATTGTCCCTGAAAGGGGAGCTGTGGATCCACTGCCTTCCTTAATCATGGTCCCCTTTGCCCACCTTCTGCTGGCTCTAGTGCTCTGCTGGCCTGGTGTGGCTTGATGTAACGCATTAAATTAGCTGTGAAGAAATAGCCCATCAAGAAAAGGAAACCAGTTCAGTGAGGTCACAGGTGAGTTTGTTCGAAGAGGGAGGATGTTCTTGAAGCTTCCAGTGTAAAACATCCTCTTTCTTTTTCCAGGGCAGCTACTTCAGCTGAGTTATAATGTGAAGTGACTGCTGAAGTTTGTTTTCAGCCTCGCAGGACCTTCCCACTTAGCAGCATTAAATGTGGGATAAAATGTCATTCTTCTGCATCTATTCTCTCTTGGTGGAAGCTGTGTTTCTGCATTTCGGGCACACTGAGCTGGGTGTCCATCTTGTTCCAGGACTGTCTTGAGTTCACACCTGCTTCCAAAGTACTGCTTCCCTACACTCTTAAGCTTTAGCTTACAGTGAGAATAAATATATCTTAATCTTGCCTGTGAGTTTAACATGTCTGCCTTTTTACTGGAGTAATAAATAGGAAACACCACAGTAATTTTCCTGTTTAAAGTTTATAGCATCAGTTACTTTCCTTAAACATTTTTTTCCTCTCTATGCCATTCTCTAGTAATTAAAATTTACTTATTTTTGGTGCTGCTCTCAGCATTGGTGAAAATTACTCAGCCCATGTTTTGCGTTATTCCTTCAAAAACAGCTTATTTACCATGATTACATTTCGTTAATGCAGTGGAAGAAAAATTGTCATGACCTATATAGTAACTTTGTAACATAGAGGAGAGGGGCAGGAGCAGGGTTGTCCCCTGCTTCCTCTGCCATTGCATCCACTGCAGCAGGTATCTGAGATAAGAAGTACCTTCTGCACAGGACATAGAAGAGATTCTGCAGTAATGCACTGAGCAATAATTTGCTGCTAATATTTATTTTGAAAAAACCTTTGTGGATAAAACTTGCAAGGAGCATTTCATCCTTCTGAATTGGAAGACTTAAGAACAAAGGAGGGTTTTAATCACTAGGCCTCCATGCTTGTGGCAGAAATAAGAACTCATGCAGAATGCTTTTGATATGAAGCAGTGATTTAATATGTTTTCTTAACTAAATTTCTTTTATTAAATGTTTGAAGCAATGGTACAGTATTTCTCTCTTTGCTGCAGCACAGCTTCCGTCTGGGATAATTGGGAAGCTGAAGTTTGTGTTTTGAGGGAACACTTGTTGAAAGGAAAAAAAAGTCACCATCCAAAGCCAAAATAAAGAAGTTTCTTAGTCAGTGGCTATTTTGACTTGAAGTTGCTGCAGAGGACATCTTTTGCCAGGCATTACCTGTAGATTGGCTCTCCTGTCGTTGTCAAGGCATTAAACTTCGACGTGTTATTTGGACTAAATCTGCATAAATTAGTCTTAAACTTCATGGGCATTAATCTTCATAGTCTTCTCTGAGCATTGTTGGGTTTTGATGTTGGCTGAGAAAAATGGAATTCAGGGTGTATTTATTCTGCTGTGTACTGCAATGTAAGATCTTAAGTCATAGAAGCTTTCTCTTCTCTGGCAGAGCTTTTATCCCAGCTATCAGGTGTGAGGCGTTCTGCAGGAGGACAGCTCAACTCCTCTGGCCCTTCTGCTTCTCAGTTACAGCAGCTGCAGATGCAACTGCAGTTGGAACGACAACATGCACAGGCAGCAAGACAGCAACTGGAGACTGCACGCAATGCAACCAGACGCACCAACACGATCAATGTCAACACCACTATGACACAATCTACAACAACAACCAACACATGTAACACAGAAAACAGTCAGCAGACTATCCAGAATTCCCAGTTCCTTCTGACAAGGTAACTTGTTCAGTGTATTTACTTGTATTTACCTCTTATAATTTCTGTTCACCTTAGTTTTAGCACAGATACAGAGCTTGATGAAGCTTGGTGTGTTTGGAGTCAGGCACGTGCCTAGGATGGCATTAATTAACAGAACACTTACCCGGTTTAGAAATTATACTTAGACCCCAGGGTTATTTAAAAGAGGATTCTACCTCCTGTGTCATTCCAGTTCTAGAACACTGACTACTGACCTGAAATAAAAACATTTTCCATATCTCCTCTGTCACACCCTCCACACAAGCATACTTTTGTTTTTCTGGTATTGTGAAAGAGTGTGGTAATTTTAACAGCTCCTGTGCCTGAATTTGAGTCAGATGGATTTTTTATCTTAGTTCAAAATAATGCCATGTGACATCTTTCAATCAGAAGCTCACTTGAGAACCTTAATCAAAGCACCCTCAAGAGTCACAGACTGTGACTTTCAGAGTTGGAGTGAGCAATTTCCTTGCTGCTGTCAGGGCATGCATGTACCTTAGGAGAAGTGAAATTACATTCAGTAATCCATACACAGGCTTTATACATGCAGTGACGTGTATTGTGGCCAGTGTGAACTTAGAAGTTATGTGGAAACAAGAGAGGCATGTAATTGCATGTCCAGGAAATGGCATCAGCCCTCCCTAAAAGACTCCATGAATAGCAGGAAACCTCATGAACAGTTTTTGATGTTCCTCTAGCTTTGGACTCCACTGTGACTGCTGTTGCAGCAGCAGGGAACGGGTGGGTTGTTAAATGCATGCATGTTGTACTAGACATGCTGGATATGTTGAAGGGCAGGCAGGACTGTCCTGAAGGAGAAATTTCTGAGCACATCTCAGAAAGCCTGTCTGTGCTGTATCAGTGAAATAAATGGGCTTTCAGCAGCTGCCTGTCTTCTCTTCCCTTGCTGCTGCACAGGTTGAATGATCCGAAGATGTCGGAAGCAGAGCGTCAGTCAATGGAGAGCGAACGGGCAGACTGCAGCCTGTTTGTTCAGGAGCTTCTACTGTCCACCTTGATGCAGGAAGAAAGTTCCTCCTCAGATGAGGATGAGCGGGGGGAGATTGCAGATTTTGGTGCTATGGGCTGTGTAGATATTATGCCTCTAGATGTTGCTTTAGAAAACCTAAATTTAAAAGAGAGTAATAAAGGAAATGAGCCTCCTCCACCTCCTCTTTGATGACATCCCACTTTGCAGACAATGTCCTCTGTGCTGTATTTGCCAATGAAAGTGGACAACAACTATCTTGGGTTTGTTTTGGTGATTGTAATTTCAGGTCTGTCACTCTTGTTACATTGTGTACATTCAAAAGAAAGAGAGAAAAGATATATATGATAATCATTTCCACTTAACTAATTTTTACTTCTAGCAGGTAAATGTAGGTGGCAGTGCAGAGCAGAAAGCTCTGTGTCCTGTACCTTGACATGCAAAAGGCTCTCCTAATACTCCACATTCAAACTGAAGAGGAAAAAAAATGAAAAATCTCTAATGAAGCTGCTGTGTGTATTTATGAATATTAATGAATAAAAACTGCTTGGATGGTTTACCTTAACTACTGCATGACGTTTTTTGCAGCGTGCATGAGTTTTAGTGACCTTGTCATTTAAACTTAAATACAAGGAGTAAAACTATAAAACACAAAGCTTTCCCATTATTCAAAGGTTACATGATGAAAAAGGTTAGCGCTGAGTAGCAGTTTGTGGCCACAAAGTAGCTTTTTAATAATACGTGACAGAATGACATCTTCATGTGCTGTTCCTGCACAGGATGGAAACTCTGCAGTGGGATACATTGTTGTGACCGGGGTGTGGCGTTTTGCTGTACGTGACCATTATGTTGCCCTCTCAGCTGTCACCTCAATGTGGAGTTAAACTTCATTTTATGCATCTGTAGGAGACACAACAGTAAGGCCACTGCTGGAAGCTACTGCAAGGGGCTTTTGTGTGCCCTAAAATCAAATGATGTTCACTTTTGTTTAAAGTTTTTCTTTGTTGTGGTTGTTAAAATTTTTTAATTGTTAAATATGTTTTATTCAGGTGTAGACAATTCATATATTCACTGTGTTTCTTAAAAAAAAAAAGTTAACCTGGATCCTATTGTCTTAGTTTAAAAGCCTTTCACAGCCTCAATCATATTTTGAGTTATTTATGTATTTGCTTCATAGTTTGCAGAGACCTGACAGTATCAGGAGAGCTTGAGGATTTGGATTCCCAGACAGTCAGTATATTACA
Source organism: Eulacestoma nigropectus (assembly GCA_013397775.1). Taxonomy (NCBI): domain Eukaryota; kingdom Metazoa; phylum Chordata; class Aves; order Passeriformes; genus Eulacestoma; species Eulacestoma nigropectus. Next base: position 2,766 of record VZTE01005072.1, on the reverse strand, counting down.
AGAAATTCTTAATGCTAACTTTAGCACTTTTTATTTATTGTTTCTTTTGGTTATTTTTGCTCATATAAAAAAAAGTTGGAAAAAAGCCTTTTAGTTGAATCATGCCACCTACATGCCTATACTGTTAATCCTACTGGTTTGGAAAAAAAGAGTATGGTGTTCTTGTGCATAGAAATTTATAATAGCCCCAAAGAAAGGACAGAAGGGGTATGTTTGGTCTTGGCTTTGGTTTTTTTCTTTTTTTTTTCTTTCTTTTTTTCTTTTTTTTTCTTTTTTTTTGTGGGTTTTTTGAATGTAAAGTTAGATTATAAAAACAAAAGTGCACACAGGCTTCTGATGAAAATTTAAACTAGGCTTATATCATAATGATGTCTTTCCAGATCTTTCACCTCACGCTCTCTCTCTTTCTCTGTATCCTCTCATCTCAGCAGCATTGTAGAGTAAACATACAGACTTGGACACCACGTGGTGTTCTCAGCAGAACTGTGACATGTATGCTAATCCAAAATAACAGCAGGAAAAAAACCACCCCATTGACTGAAGTTTAAGTTTCTTCCTCTTTTTTTTTTTTTAAATCATCAAATCTTGATTGTTTTCATGTAGGGCAGCACTAGCTTTTGTTGGTTTTTTGGGTTTTTTTTTAGTCTCTGCAACAGAAAATTTTACATGCAGCCTCTGGTTATCCTGAGAGTTACCCCCAGTAGGGACTTTTTTTATTGATTGTTGAAGACTTTCAAAAATTTTTCAAGCTGTAGTTTTTCAAACACATCTTCTGCACATTACAATAAGACACACGGTTCAATAAAGCATTTTCAAGACTGTTGTTCAGTTGATTTTCTTTGGTTTTAATGTATTTTCCAGACAGTTTTGTTCCAGACATTGCTGCATCTGCCTTTATTTCTAACTGTATCTTCCAACACAAAATCAGTTTGTGTAGACATCCTGGGTGGTTTATATAAATATGTTTTAAAAACAAATGCTTTGGCAGCTGATGAAGTACATAATCCTACGCTCTTCACAGGTAGGTGAATTCAAGGCTGCATAGACCAAGACGCGTTTGCTACAGGCTCTTCTCAGCGCAGTGTTTTGTATTGGTTAAGGCTGGTCTCTTACATTGCCCGAGTTCCAGACACCACCACACTTGCTTGGAAGGGGATGCAAACCAGTGCTGTCCCATGTTTAGAGACTGAATACATGCTGGCTTGGATTTAAAGTATCCTTGGACATTACACTAACTTGTTCAAATCTTTTTTTTTAGGTTTAAAATAACATGAAATGGCTACTAGGAAGGTATTCTGGTAGTCTGACAATTCCTGTTGGCAAGGAAGTGTTTTTCCTTCTCAGAATAAGCTTTGCCAAGATAATCTTTTTGGGGTATTTCCAAAACATCTATTTTCAGGGTGCTTTGAGTTGCAGTGACTACAGCCTCCATCATCTTTGAAGGGGAATCCCATAGAAGGTTATTGCCTTTTCCATGTGAGAGAGGAAAAAAACCACAAAACAACAGAAAAAACCACCTTGACCACATCTGAACACACAACACAAGAACGCCCCC
>VZTE01005071.1:491383-517670 GCA_013397775.1 Eulacestoma nigropectus | reverse complement strand
GAATTTTATGGATTACCTTTTGCACTTCTTTGGTAAGTTGTCTCGGTGAGTCCAGGTCTTCTGCTCCTCAGAGTAGATTAAAGAGTGGTGCTAGATCTTGTGTGGAGATACCTAATCAAGGTCTAATCCAATTAATTGTTCCACGCAATTGATATAAGTCTTGGAGTGGTTTTGGTTTATTTTTGATGGCAATAGGTTGAGGGGCAAAAGTTCGCTCATGAATTCTCACTCCTAAATACGTTAAGGGGTTAGATCGTTGGATTTTGTCAGGATGGATGGTGAATCCTGCTTTCTCAATTGCAGCAACAGTCTTTTTTAAGGTCTAATTTAGGTACCCTTCATGTGGAGCCCAAATTAAAATATCATCCATATAATGTAGGATGATTGCTTTCGGCGTCTCTCTCCGGATAGGGGATAGCACCTTTGCGACGTACCACTGGCAGATGGTGGGGCTATTTTTCATGCCCTGAGGCAACACCTGCCAACGGTACCGGCGCATGGGTGCTTGCCAGTTAATGGGAGGAATTGAAAAAGCAAATCTGGGAGCATCAAGTGGATAGAGGGGAATGTGGAAGTAGCAATCTTTAATACCAATAACAGCTAACTTCCATTCCTGCGGAAGCATGGAGGGTGAGGGCATCCCGGGTTGCAGAGGTCCCATGTCTACAATGATCTCATTTATTTTTCGTAGATCCTAGAGAAGCCTCCACCTGTCTTTGCCTGGTTTTTTTATGACAAAGACAGGGGAGTTCCAAGGGCTGTCAGATGGAACAATGTGGCCCTTGGAAAGCTGCTCCTCCACGAGGGACTCTAGCGCTTTTAATTTCTCTAAAGGTAAAGACCACTGATCCACCCACACGGGTAGATCTGTTGTCCAATTAAGGCATGGGGTGGCACACTCATCAATGGTCCTTAGTGAAAAACCTGATCTTTTTGTGGTATTGTGATTTTGGTCCCCCACTGAGACAGGAGATCTCTACCCCATAGATTGAAACCTGAATCAATAACAAATGGCCTGACGGAAGCCACATTTCCATCAGGGCCCTCAATTAAGATGTGGGAGACACTTCTCTTAGCAACCGCAGTGCCCCCAATCCCGGTGACTCTCCCGGCTACCGGCTTTACCTCCCAGTCACGTGGCCAATCTCGACGGGAGATTACTGTCATATCAGCTCCTGTGTCCACCATTCCTGAGAGAGAAACCGAAAAAGATTTATTAGACAGGGTACACTCCAAATTGGGTTTGTCAGAACCAACGACACTCATCCAGAATGCACACGGTGACTCACAGTACGAACCCCATTTTTCTATGGTATTCATCTTTGGGAAGACAATTCCTTGAGCAAGACACCTACCTGCAGCTAAGAAGAAAGGGGAAGAAATACATTCAGTTGGAAAGGTGGTCTTTCCCTCAGCATCCACTCGTTAGATGCTTGGTACAACCTGGAGTTCTAAGGGTGTATTTTCTGAAAGTCCGATAAGAAATACATCTACATCTGCTGGAATTTTTATTGTCACTTTTGCTGGAATACAAACTTGTCCATTATCCTCAAAATGTATAGGTTCAGTACTTACGACTGTAACTCTTTTTCCAAGCTGCCATTCAAATTGTCTTTTGATGTTTTTTGTAGTGCATTCAAAGCACAAGTTTTTGTCGCAGGTGCAAGCAGCTGTTGTATTTCTGTCCACGCACGAAGCTGCATCGCGCTCAGTCCTCAGTTTCCCTGTTGTGATGAGGGATTCGGATGGTCTTGTTGTGACCTTTGAAAATCTTTTAAAAATGGACCATTTGGAGGTGGGGTAGGGCACCTTGCAGCAATGTGTCCACGTCCCCCACACCTGTAACATCTCAAGCAGCCATGAGCTGGTGGTTCATCCATCAGCCTTATGCGGGGCTGATGCACCACAAGATACTTACTTCCGCATTTTGCTAAAAATGATCATTGAGCCTTTTTCTTCTTTCCTGTCTGCCAAAAAAATCAGCATAATTTCTCCTTTTATCTCACATCATCAAACACAATGAATGTCTACATGAGGTCCCTTCAGTTCTATTTTCTCTCTTTTCTCTCCAATTTGTAAATTAACCTGCATAATTTCATTTACGTCACTCATTTTCTTTGTACCATTTGCTACTGATTTCTATAATTCCTCCTCTTTACAAGAGATTATTATCTCCCATTTTGAAAGCATGAGCCAAAGTCTCTGTATAAGATTAGCAGCAACAGGCTACATAGCTCATATGTAGATGACATGATATGGTGCCCTAACTACACCGAAAAGTGAAAATTCATCTCTTCTGCATCAAATATATTTTTCTGAGTTCTTAATGCATCAGCATGTATCATAATGGTATTAGCCCTGTACCTGGACTGCTGCATTAAGTGTTCAGGCACAATGCATCACCAACAGGGACACTGATTATGGCTCCAATCAAGTGCTTAGTGTCCGCCCATCATGTATGTCAAACACTCACAGCTGTGGGGCTACCCAGCTTTTGCTCCCAGGCTACTCCAAAGTAGAGTCTATTCTGTTCATCCTTTGTGATGCATTATTTAAAGCCAAATATGACCCATGGATTATCTGGAAATTATCTAATGGTAAACTTTCTGTTGCCACATTAATATTCCAACTTGAAATACCAGGATCTGCTACATATGTCAATATGTTGGCATAATTATTTATATTAAATTAAATTATATTATGTGAAGGAAAAGCCTCACTATGCTGTATTTCTCTCTTTTGAAAGACAAAATTAATAAAATTAACTTATATAAAGTCTTAACTAAATAGAGGTTAACAAATTTCAGAGACCTCAGAGGTAGTCTTAGAAATAGTTTCATTTCTTTTTCTCTTTAGAATCTGAAATTATGTTTCATGTCTTCTGAATCTTTTTCTTCCTTTATCTGTCTGTTCATAATTTAGATCCAGTGAAATGCAGATCCAGAAAATATATACATATGTAGTCTGTATCTTTCTCCTTTACTTCATCATCACTGACATATTATATAGATCCTTGCCTTTTCTTCCATTGTCTTCTTTTCCTTTGTTTCTGGCTTTGGTTCTTGTGAATGGTTATGCAATTTCCTTTGCTATATAAAAACTTGCCTCTTTTTTTCCCCCTTAGTGCAGCACAACCAAACAAAGGACAGTACAAGGACACAGAAACCATCATGAAATGCCTTTTATTTCACAGCTCTTTTCATCTGCTTAACAAATAACAGAAACCACGGTTAATCATTGCATACTTCTGGTTCCCTGGGCACTCATGGAGCTCTCCATATGGTCTTGTTCAAAATGGAGGCACTTGCATATATCAGATCTAAATTATGCAAAAAATATGATCATATAGTGGAACAGAGTAATAATAGAGAAGATGTCTACTCAAGAAAAACAGAAACCTAGCTAATAATCACTCTACATTTCCAACTCCCAGGGTAGGAGAACATTGTACTAAATACATAAATCTACATTCTGACATTAGTTTCGTAGTATTTAAAACATATTCACTCTTGAGCTTTATATATTGTTCCTTCATGCAAGAAATCCAATAGCAGAATTAATTATTTTGTTTTCTTCATTCCTCTCCTCTTTTTGCCTTTTGTTTTCACCTTGCTCTTGATATGACCATGTTCTTTTAGGTTCTCTTCTTTTTATTTACCATTTATTTTGCTTTCCATTCTTATTATTTTCTTCATCCTTTATTGTTTTACCACTTTTTTTTTAATGAGCATGCCCTAAGATAAGCAAGAAGTCTAAGCAAAGAGAATATGTGATGATTGTCTACAGAGAAAAGTTGAAAAAAATCTTACTCAGGTGCTATAGGGCTTGCATTGAACAACCTGTGGAGAAGGTTACAGATGCACATTACTGGTGAGCAAAAGTGGTTATAATTAAACTTTTTTGCTTCAACTTTGCTTGCTTTGGGTTTTGAGATGGTACATCAGTATTTTGAACCAGGGGTACTATTAAGGAAAGAGGGCAGGACAGAACAAATATATGAGTCCATTCCTAGCTGGCAGAAGGTGACCAGACTCTTAGCTGGTGTAAAGAAGCATCCAGTATCTCTCAATGCAACTGCACAGTTGGATACCAGGCATTGTTATAATGGGCAACTGACAGATGCAATCACTGAAATAGATTAGCCTGTTCAGGTGAGAGGAAACTACTACGAAAAAAAGGAACATGGAAGGATATTCTGACTGAAAATTCAGAAACCAAGAAACGTCAAAACTAAATTTTCCTTAGTTTTCTTAATTCAGCCTCCACATGCTGTAGAGTTAAGGCTTAGCCTGGTTAGTGTCAGTGCCTACCTCAGCAGGAGGGCACTTTGTCGGCTGAAAAGGTGTGTAGAAGTATTTTATGTACCTTAATTTGGAAAGTAGCATAGACTAAATTTTCCTATAGAGATGTTGTTACACAGTCTTAAATTGAGTAACCACATAATGTTTTCCCATGGGACCTAGGCCTTATTCAAAACATGAGATGGACAGTTGCCTGCACATGAACCAGAGCTGTTCTGTGGGAAGAAGAAAAAATAAATTAATATGGCTAAACCTTGTGCCAAACACAGCAGATGAGCTGGTGCTTTCACATTTAAAGATCTAGAAAAAGCAAGGATAAAAACAGCAGTTGTTCAGCTACAAACCTACTGTGGAATACCTACTCTACATTGACAAAGTGAATGCCAGAGCTGGCTGCTGAGAAGATTCATTCTGATAAATTTTGAAGATGTTATATATGTGTTTCAACAGGGTAGAATCTCCTATCATGTTAGAACCAGCAAGGTTAGCTTGTCACTTTTGTCAGTGGATTAGACCAACTTTGCACTAAATGACACAAGGCAAGTTCCCTGTTTTTGTTTCCTGTGGCCCTGCAGGGAGATGCCAGTCACCTGATGAGTGGTAATAACAGTTACCCACTTTCAAGAACTGGGAATGAAGTTTCTGAAACGTCTCTCAAATTGGTTTTAATATTGCTTTAATAGAAAAGATGTATTAAATTTTGTATTCTTGTTTTGCAATATTCATAGATTTCCTTTTGTTTTAAAACTCCGTATTAGAAAGGCAGACTTTATTTTAAATAAGTTGATTTTGGACTTGAAGCTCTAAATCATAGTGTAACTTTTTTCATAACCCAGGTTTCTTGATAATGGAAGGTATGAACTTCCATTCATTATTTCTTCCATTAGGGTTATGTACTATTAAATAGCAGATTTATTTAGTAGACTTATATAGTAGATCTGAGGCCTTATATAGGCTAGCACCCATATTCAGGAAATATCCAGGAAATTTTCTTCCCGTTAGACAGCTTTTAATGTGAAACTTTTCTTGGTATTTCCAGATAAAAAATTACCTAATTGTGTGCATGTATGCATTGGTCTGTGTTCTGATGGGAACTTAGGATTTCAGGAAACTAGAATCAGTTTTGAGACTTATTTCTCACAGTATCCCCTCTTCCAATAGAGAATGGAAGAAAGACCTGTCCTCCTTCTATATTGGACACATCCTGCAGTTCAGCCTCTTACTGGAAAATTCTATAGCTTTGCAATGCAGTTTCACTACACTGGAATATACTTTCATCAGCTGTACCTGTATGATGTGTTCTGTGTTTAACATGTCCAAATAATTTAGTACACGTTTAATTTTAAGCTTGATTATTATTGGCACTAAGCACAGATAAGACAATTCAGTTAAGACTTCAACAAAGTAGGTCTAAACACGCAAGGGACTTAAATTGTTTTGTTTTTTTTTTTTAATTTGGATTTGGTTCTTCAGCATTCAAATGAAGATTTGAATTTCATATCCTCTGCTTGGTACAATGCATCTTTTCCTCTCAGGGAAGTTCAGATTAACTTAATTAGACAAAAAACTCTATTCTCATGAACATCAAAGTAATGTTGTCACATTGTTCCAGTCCAAGAGTGACATATAATGAACAAGCCTGCCTACTAGTATCGCTGATTCTACCAGGTATACTATTAGTACAGTCTGCTTAACGTAATTATGTCTCTAGGACAAGGGATTGTCATATAGCTTAACCAGAAGCCAGCCCTTTTGCCTTAAAATATGACTATAGGAACTGTATCTAGTCCTTTGTAAATTGTTTTCACTTCCACTTTCCCTATGTACAGCTATCACCCTTTGCGTGTGAGCAGAGGAACCGTGTTCCCATGAGTGTCTGCACACACAGACTGGCACAAGCACATGTGCACACACATATGCACACACTCTTCATAATGCCAGAAGTATGTGGAAACAGAGAGACACCATGGGGCTCCACAGCCATTCCTCACCTCCTCTCACTGGCTGGAGCTGAAGCCCTGTCACAACACTCTCTTCTCATCTTCCTTCTTTCTCACTTACAAGTCTGTTTATCTATTTGAAGTTGATTGCTTCTAAGCCATTTTAGGAAATTACTTCTTTTTCTTTTTCAAAAACTTCCTATGGGGATGTTCTGCTGCCCTAACATGGTTAAAAAGCGGATATTGTTTCCCACCTGTTTTTAACCTTGTGACTCTATTTTAGGGGTCCAGATGTTTCTCTGCATGAAAATAGCCTCAGAAAGATGTTGATTTCCTAATTACTACGTGCATGTTGTTTCAAACTTCTGCACTGGACATGGCAATACTGAAGAATCAGCATGGAGCTGAATTCATTAGAGATATGCTGGTATATACTGTCTAGGACTGCAAATTGCTGCATTATGACTGAGCAGTCATTTTAGCCAAAAATTTACTTGGAAGGTGTTTTAAAGATCTTTTTTGTAATATTTTCTTTATTCACAGAAGGAAGTGTGCTTTATTACCAAAAGGAAGATAAGTTTAAGGTTCTCAGATATGCGTTTTAAGAAAGGCCATGGCTCGGAGGAGAGAAAACACAAATAATTAATTCAAGGTGAAAAAACCCAGGCATATGAAGCCATATGGAGGATGGCCTAGATAAGAACAAGAGTAAAATTCAAAGCAATTAGTTGTGAAGCTCTGGGAGAACAGCATGGATATGAATTTATGAATGTTGCTTGTCTCAATCTCAATTTGAGTTCAATTTATCCCTTATCCCCTTCTATTTCTACTTGCTTTAGTAGTGCAGAATAATAAAAAGAAATAAATCTTCCCACTCTTTTTCTATTTTGAATAGGAATTAATCAAATTGACTGGTTGTTCTGCATAATACATTTTGTTGTGACTATTTTCGCCAACACATGCAGATTTGATGCATTGTGCGATTACTGTTTCTGCAGGTCTCAGACATCTAATCATTTCTTTCCTTATATATAGTGAGAAGAGATAATATTGAACTAGAGTCCTAAGAAAATTATGTGAACTTGAGCATATTTGGTGCAATGCTTCAATATTATACATATACATCCTATACATATGTGAGATGCTTCACTGAAAAAGGGGCCTGAGACTTCTTGTACTGTTAAATTGATGTCAGGGAAAGCTTTTGTTGAGCTGAATTTGAGAGAAATGCCAAAACTTGCCTACAGGTTATCAAAATATTTTAGTGAAATGATACATATCCTAAGATAGAAATTTTTCATATTGGCTTAACAAACTCAATTTTAATTAAAAAAAACCAAAAAAACCAAGAAACTGTATACAGATTTGCATTAAAGCAATTAAATCAGTTTAAATTCACGACCTTTGCAATTTCCATCATGAGTTTGACAAGCTCTAAATCTAAACACAACAAAAGCCAAGATAAAGGAAGTGGAATACTGCCAGGAAGGGTACAAGTTCAATTTCCAGGTATCTTAAAACTAACTGTGTGGTCTCAAAAATATGCATAACTATATGGTGCTTTCTCAGTCAGTCTCCTGTTACCACAAGCAATTGTGTCATTTGATGCCTATGACAGACTAGGTGATGATTTTTGCCTCTAATTTTATCTACAAATAAACCTAAATAACTATGTCTACAAACATGTCAAAAGGTTTAAATAAAATCTGAAAATGTTTTGCAGCCCAAGATTACAGATACTAAGGAAGCCCAGAACATTTAGGAGTTGTAATAGTGTTGTATTTATCAGTGTTTTCCTCTTGTACTTTGATCTTCACAGTCACTTTCCATTTCAAAGCAATAAAATATTGAACAATTCCCTCAGATGGTGGTTTCTGCATAAGAATTCTCAGTTCTTTCTGAGACACCCTGCATGACAACCAGCACTGGGATAGGAAATGGCAGATGGCGGAATCGTGAAGAATCAGAATTGTATAAATGAAATTAAAAATATGACAACTGAGTTCCATGTGTACTCTGTATAAAGTCACAGTTAAGCAAATAGCTTGCATTTTTCCTTACCCAAAATGGGATTTGACCAGTGGTATAAAGCTAAAAATCTGCTTAATTGCTTGGCTAAGCAAGACATTAGGTATATAGCACAATAAAAGACAATAAAGCTGTACAACAACATGCCTACATTTCTCTTTGTATTTATTAGCCTCCATATAAACTTGCAGTTTACCAAATACCTCTTGTTTTTGGTTCCCAGACAATGGTTGTGAGGAATTCACTAAAAGACCAAATGTCACTCATTGTTATTACCTGTGTTCCTCCATTAATTTCACTTACATGTGTAAGGTAAGAAGCATTTGGCCCATAAACTGCTTACATTCAGTTCTATAAATCCTTAATTTTCCATGAGTAGGTCTGCTAACACACAGAAAAAGAGAGTTGTATTCAGATCTAATATTTGCATACTATGTAATATATTTGTATGTGTTCATTTTTAGCTGCATAGATAGCAAAAATGAAGATGCATGTTGCCATAACAGTGGCAGTATTGGAATATTTCTCCAGCCCACTCCAACATCTATATTAAAATGCAGAGGAGAAAAGTCATAAGTACACTTCTTGAAATAGAATGGCACATCAGTAACAGTGTTTAAAGAGCCTCTGTTCCAAAAATGAAATGTTCATTTCATTTACACTAAACCTGAGGTGGGTTTTTTTTTTTGTTTTTGCAGGGGGGGAGAAGAGAGAACGTTGCCAAGTGAGGGAAGGTGGGGATGGTTGCAAAGAAACATTTAGTCAGTAAAACACCATGCTTTCTCATAATGTCATGCATCTCACTCACAATAATTCTTTCTTATTAACTGCTTGGGAATAATTTATTTTCCTCTCAGGCTATGAAGGCAAGTGCAAGTGTAGCAGACTCTGGTTGGAGCTGATAAGCCATCCTATAGAAGCAACACTGCTGGCATGATGAGATTTGTTAAGAGGACAATATCCCATTGGCTCAGACAAACTATGCTGTATATCAAACCTATCAACAATAATATCTGCAAAAAAATGCCTTTATGTATCTGCCAACTGCCACAGAAAGCTCTCCGGCATTCCTTTGGAAATGTGTTTTGATTTTTTAATTTTTGTTTTGTTTGGGCCATTGATGTATACAACAGCTGAAGGCTCACCTAGTCTCACTTAAATTTTACAGTATTTTAAAATCCATCCGCTAAACACGTTAAGCAGAAAACTGCACTAAATAAATCAGAAAATGATCAGTCACTGATGTAAAAAAAAAATCAGTCTTTATGATAAAAACATAAGCAAAATAAAACCAACATATTTGCATTGTTAAATTATTGCTATATCACTGTTTAGAATGTTTTAACGGAACTGCATAATCTTAAAAGAGCATAAATAAATAACTTTTAACCTCCTGATTAAAACTCTATCTCCTTTATCATCATTGGTTTTGAAATATTTTTTTTCATTTCAAGTGATTCTATTTGCTATTTATAAAATTGTTTCAGATGTCAAATGTTCAAACACTGTCCTGCTTAGATTTTTATTATATTAAAAGAACATCCTCAACTGTTTCTAATGAAAATTTGTGTTGGTCAAGGTCAGTGGGGAAATACAGTTTTATTTTGGGAAAACTACTATCAAACACAGTAGAAGTTTGATGACAGTAAATAAATTTGCATCTCAAAGAGCTATAAAAGACAAAAAATAAAACTTAAAGTTATCTAAAACTACAGGTGGAAGATTACTTTTATGTACTCAGTATTCACATACTGGCAGGAAGAAGAAAGATCTCATAAAATTTCCAAGAGAGTTTTTCCTGTTAAAGCTGTTGGTAAGTCTGAAGTTGAACAATTCAATAGTTGTTTGAGTGGCAATGTCATGAACAATGCAGACGGAAATTCTATTTCTCCTCCACTCATTTCACTACAAATATTTCTAGGAAATCAGTACTTTTCTGAGTGGACTGCTCAGCTTGGATCATAAATGCTGGACTCCCTGAAGAGATTAAATTGTGCAAAAATAAATTCCTTACTGCAAATTTTGCTTTCCATTGTGAAGGGCAGCTTTCATATCTGTAGAAGGGGAACATGAGTATTTTTGCACTGGAGGATAGAGAGCGTAGATGTGAGAATTCAAGTATTGGATACAGGAAGAGTTTGTCTCACTGTTCACCAGGACAGTGTAAGAGCAACCTGCAGGCAGATGGACAAGCAGACAGGTACCTCCTGCTGCAATGAAAATTAAATAATATTTCATTCTTCTTCAGACACAGGTTTCCTGGGGTGGGCTGAAAGTGTCTATCATGACAATACCTATAAGGATTTAGGTAATGTAAGGATTTAAGTAATGTAGCCTCTGTCCAATTCCCAGATGTCCCCTGACAAAACTCATCAATCAGAGCGAAGCTGCAACTACTTGGATCTATGTAAACAGGGGGATGAGGAGGCTAGGATTACTGATGAAGCAGGGCTAAACCCACTCCTCAGCTGAAATCCCATGTCGCTGGCACAACTATATCATGTCACCATTCGCATATGGAACTATCTGTGCTCCTGTTCTTCATCAGTCATCACTGTGGAAGTCAGCCACACTGACAAGGGCTCAACTAAACAAGGGCTCAGAGACTGTGTATGCAAGCTGCTCTTGCACTGTGTATGGAAAACATCTGAATACACACATGCACAGGAGTGGAAGATAGATTAGTTTCAGTAGACAGTCACTGCAGCAATTTTCCTAAAAGAGAAATACTTTCTTTTTCTTTTTTTGTTTTTTTTTTTAATTTAAAAACTGTTAGACATCTCCATGGTTGCAGTTCACTGTCAGTCATCTTCCTTTAGCCTTTTGATGCAAATCCTTTCAAACACTGGAAGCAGCTCTAGCACTTTCTTATTTTTCCTCCAGCTCCACGAATGCAAGGCTGTTTTATGCACGAAAGAGCAGCAGACGTATATCATTGTCTCAGCCTTGCAGAACATGAAGATAGCTGCTTCCATGGAGCTTGTATGCCCACAGACTCAAGCAAAATAAAGTCTGTTCTCACCAGTGGTCACAGACAACAGGTTTTGACCATTGGCTCAAATGGATATGATCCGTTTAATCATGATGCACAAGGTCTCAGGTGCTCAGCTACAGCCCCATAATGTGAAAAAGGAAAAAAGAAGAAACAATGCTCCATGAAGTTCAACAGTTATGCTGCTGTTTCAAAAGGTGTTTTGTTCTGCTTCTCCACATATATCCAATACTCAACACATAATGGAGCATTAGGCAGCTCCACCTCCTCCTAGTGAGATCTACTTGTTGGAAACAGTTATTAAGAAGCTTTTAGCTCCCCTCAATATTTGGGCTGTAATCTGCCATCCTCTTTACATGGGCCACTGAGAGGGAAGAGGTTTTTTTATTTAACTTAATAAATAAATGCAGTCTTTTCCAAAAATGAAGCTTAGCTACTAATTAACACTTTTTGATTAATGCAAGCAATTTATGAAGATTACACTCACAGTGTTCAGTTCAACAAAACACTACACTCATGCCAAACTTCAAATTCATCTCTAGTAAAACATCTTAAGAACATAATTTCCTTCCTGTAGCAGAGCTGATACCAAGAAGCAAAAGCAAAACTCCGTCTTTTAAAGGACACTCCACACTACGAGAATACTATTGATAGCAAGCAAACAGTTTATGAGCAGATTGAAATTTATCTGTATAAAGAGATAACAAAAATGTTAACTAGCAAAATATTTTTTTAACAATCACAGCTTGGTGTCACTCATTGCGCTGCAGTCTAACTTCTCAGCTGCACAAAATGGCATTGTGAGCTGGTCTGGAATACTTGTAGCTGAAATCATGTATTGAATTCCTTTCATAAAAGTATAGCCTATGCATTTAGCTTCTGAAGAAAATATTATGAATATTCCTGGACCCCAAAGCTTGTGTTTTGAATTGCTTGTACTCTTATAGAACGTTTGCCACTGTCCACAAAATTCAAACTGTCCTTCTGGCAACTGCTCCTAAAATCTTTCTCAGTTTTCACTACTTGTCTATAATAACTTTGGCATTTATGTCAGTAAGTAAAAATCCCAAGAAGAGGCAGGCATTGACATCTTCATAACACCATCCAAGCATTGACTCCTGCAGAAGAGATTTTATGTTAGTGTCATGTTCAAGCTGCCCACCTAAATGTATCTCCAGTTTATCCCGAGACCTGAAAAATTGGCATACAGCACTGCTAACAGGCATACTGCCATACTGACAGATGTATATGAGTTTAAGCAGCCCAAAGATGGGCTCTAATGTTCTCTAATGTTCATTTCAATTGTTGCTTTCCCAGCCAGGAATATCATATCTGCAGCTTGTTCACAGGGTTTACGCCTATGGCTGGGGGGCATAAACCAGCACTAGGTCAGCTCTGAGGTATATTCATACAGAAAACTAATGTTTGTTGTCCCTGGCATGAGGCATAGTCTCAGAGATCTAGTGTTTTCTTTGTCTTTGGGTCTATGTCAGTGGATTCCATTGAATTGTCTGGTAAAACCTATAGTACATCAATGGAGAGTGTGTGAAAGGTGTCCAGTATTTACAACATAAAATTGAGTTTTGAAGCAAATGTTGTAACTGATCCAAAGCTCTGAATGAATGGTGCAATCCAAAATCCTTAATATGCCATCAAATCACAGGGAATCACACAGAACCTTTTAGGATTGAATGGACTTCTTGAGGTCATCTAGTTCAACCCCCCTGCTTAAGCAGAGTTAAGTAGAGAAGGTACCATGTCCAGACAGCCTCTGACTCTCTCCACATTGTGTCTGGGCAAACTGTTCCAGTGTTTGACCAGACTCACAATAAAAGCTGTTTCTTGTGCTCAGATGAAATTTCATGTATCTTAGTTTTGTCCATTGCTTCTTGTCCTGTTGCTGAGTGCTGCTGAGAAGAGTCTGGCTTCCTCTTCTACATTGTCTTATATCAGTTATTTCGCACTTTGACAATATGCTTGAGCCTTCCCTTCTCTAGGCTAAACAGTTTCCGCTCCCTCAGCCTTTCCTCACAGTAGAGATGCTGCAGTCCTGTTATCATCTTTGTGGCACTTCACTGGATTCTCTCCAGCATATCCATGTCTCTCTCATACTAAGGAGACCAGAACAGGAACCAGAGCTTGGTGTGTTTCCTCACCAGTGCTGAGTAGAGGGAAAGGATTGCCTCCATTGACCAGCTGGCAACACTCCTACTAATGCTGCCCAGGATGCTGTTGGTTTTCCTTACCATGAGTATGCAGTGCTGGCTCACAGACAGCTTGTTGTCCACCATGATCCCAAATGCCTTCTCTGCAGAGCTGCTTTCAAGCTGGTGGCCCCAACACACAATGGTACACATCCTACTACAGACTCAGTAATTTGCATTTCTCTCTGTTGAACTTCAAAAGGTTCCTGTCAGCTCAGTTCTCCAGCCTGCTGAGGTCCCTCCAGATCACAGCACAACTCTCTGCTGTATCATCCACTCATCCCAGATTTGTTTTATATACTAACTTGCTGAGGGTTCACGCTGTCCCATCCTCCATATCGCTGATGATGTCACACAGCACTGGTCCCAGGGTCCCAGTACCAGTCCCTGTGGTACATCACTAGTGCCTGGCCTTCCCCGGTCTGACCATTCAGCCAGGTTTCATATCTAACATCTGCATATTTCCAGTGAAGGTTTTTAGAAACCGGTTCCTACAGTCTACATAAAAAGTTATTTAGTTGTGGGTTTTTCTGGCTGCAGTGTATGCATCATCAGAATTTAAGCTTTACTACTCAGTCCAAGCAATGCATAATAACATGATTGTGCCAAGATGTATCTTTATAGAAATAATTAATTTAATTCCTAGTTTGTAGTTACGCTAATTCTGGTCTTTCTTTTCACATACAATTGTGCCAAAGTAGGTGGTAACTGAGTGTGATTTAACTTTTCGTCCACACATGAGAGTAAACCAGAGTGACCAGTTTCATCCCAGAGAATTTGGATTCAGCTTCCAAACACAAATGGAAAATTGTGAAATGTGCTTTGCTAAAACAATTTCAGTAGAAAAAGATTAATTACATGCAAAATGAAATGTCTGATGGCTCTCACTAATTAAGTCTCAACCAAAGTGTTATTGTAGCTCTCATTAACTTGTCATCTTTCTCTTTCAAATTTAAACTGAAGTAGATAATTTAGGTGAATTTTAAGAAAATAAGATTTTTTTCACCAGGTGAATCACGGTTTAATTATAAGGATAATATGTACTCAGTAATGCTGCCATACATATCACTAATTTTTAAGTGACCCATCAAAATGTAAAATCGAATACCGCTACTCTATGCTTTGCCCATGGGTTGGTTTTTCGGGTATTTTTTTCCTGAAGTTGAATTCATGAATGCTCTCTGCAACAGCACTGTTTGTTTTCAACTCTCTGCAGCTCTGGATCACTAGTTTAATACTCTGCACTGCTTTAATAGGAATCCACATCAAAGTAGTAAGCTTCCTTCTGCTGCACCAGACAATAGAGTTGCTAAACGTTAACAATGTCCCCTGGGAAGGAAGGGAAAACACATTCCTAAACTCTTGTAAGTCAGAGCAAAATTGTAACATTCTCTGTATTTGAAGGCAGAATAACATCAAGAAAAACTGTTGGAAAGGGACTTGTCAGATACCAAACACAAAATTCAAGTTATCAGGATAAGAAAAAGTTTTACTTCTATTTGTTACAATTTCAGAGTAAATAGCTCCACAGGGTTAAGAAAAGCAGCAACTTTTAAGTGGGAGAAGAAGACCTCCTATCTGGCAAGTGAGTGTATTTCTTTTTTTACATTATACTCTGTAACCCATTTGTATACACAGTGTTATAAACACATCGATTTGTCAAATTGTATATATCAAAGCAGTCAAAATAGTCCTCCATATAGGTTTATAAAATGATAGCACATAGTAGAGTTATAGTATTTCTTAAATGTAGCAAAAGACACTTCTCAGTACTTTTTTCTGCTATACATTTTACTGAATGAACAGCTCTTAATATTGGAGGAAAGCCTTACAAAAGACAAAGCTGCAAGAGAAGCCATAGATTCCCATAACCCTTTGTCCATCTTTAAGCTTTCAACCTCCTATTTCTTTTTTTTTTCTGAGATGAAATGTAATGTATCAAACCCAGTTCAGTTTCTGCCTTTTAAAATACTGAAGGTGAAAAACAGGGAAGCTGTGGATAATGTGGTAAGCAAAAAAAAAAAGCGCTGTGAGAAGGGAATCTTTGTTCTGTATCAGCCATTGCTGATATAATGGAATAGAGAAGCAGCTGTTCAAAAAGAGAAATGAGAGACTACATTTTCCATTTAAACATAAGGGACAATAAGGTCTACAAAAGTATGTGTGTGATATGCAGATCTGCAGTGAAAAACGTATTGTAACAGAGGCAGGGAATAGGGGTGATGATGGTTACGGTGATAGAACAAAGGCAGAATATTGCTCAAGGATACACACATCAGTGTCGGTTGATTAGAGAGTATCAAAAAATTACTTAAAAATGACATCTGATGATAAAACATCATGGATATTTTGCTAAGCAGTTAGCAATATTTAAGTCACTGGCTAGATTTTTGCTAAGATCAGCTCTCCTGTGTTTGGCCGCTACACTCACATTCATTTCCTGTCTCAAAGAAGCTCCCTTACTAGAGAAGACTCCCTATCTGAATCTGGGCATTTGCTGCAGCCCCCTCCCTTATTAGCCTGACCTTTCTTATTATTGGTCATTCACATACACTGCTTTTAGATATTGACCTGTTCTCCATCCTACTCTTCGATGAACAATGGATTAAATTACCATCGTAAGACCCTACCTAAATGCATTTATCTAAACTCTCTTCAATATTCCAGCTAAGCTGGGTTCTGCTTTTTTGGCTATGTGTGGATTTGCATAGATTTCCTATCACTTCTTATTAGGACTTTGTCTCCCCAAATTGACTTAGCAGACAAAAAAATCAAGTCCCTTTTTTTTCATGTACTTGCCTGTATTTCTTTTCCTTAGGAAAATGACCAAGTCCTGTTCATATGAAATACCTGGCCTGGCACAATTGAAATAGTGCCTTTCTTAGTATTTAAATACAGCTATAATTGTCCACAGGCAGCGAATGAGAAGAATTCTAGGTCTTTATCTATGCTTAAACTTCCTTCCTCACCAATTTTTATAAGTGATTAACAGTAATTAATAGCAAACTATCTCAGTATTGAAAATGAGGGGCATGATCATATATTTAGGCTTTTCCATAATTTGACAACCAGCCATCAAACAAAATAGAAAGTTTTTTCCTTGCTTTTGCAGCCTTTTTTTGAGCCAAAAATACACAACCCTGTCAATTTAATCACTTTATTACATGCTTCTAAATTATTTTTTGGTACGTAACAAGTCACTGCATGGAACCTTACTACCTATTTCTGAAAATGATATAATAATATGTGCATATTCTGGTTATACTTACTGTTCTCAAGTAGTTACTGAATTTGTACATCTTCTGCTGGAATTCAGATTAATTTTACAGTAATATGACATGTTGCCTTTCTAGGATGAACACCTCAATGTAAAAGGACCTCAGAGAATGGATGTTATTGAGCATAAACAGGAATGGAATACCTTCCCACTTCTTTCCTTTTATCTTCCCTTTTTCAAAACTGAGTATATAGCCACTTCTTTTCAAAAAGTCCTCTGGTTTATTCTCAAACCTCCAAAAGCTATAAAATCAATGTGTAGAGAGTTTTTTGAGTTCTCTCTTTGTGTGTTTAATACTTTGATGGAATTCAGTGGATTGATACCAAAAGCTTTGTTACTTGAGCATCCCTGATGCCTCTTGGAATTTGCCAAAATTCAGTTACTCAACACAGAGCTCAACGAATGGTTGTTCACCCTTTCTGAGGTCTTCATTACAGCACTCATCAAAATACCGCACCATCTATCTATAACAGCATTCTGTGTAAATGTGTATTCTATTCATGTGATAATTCTATTTTTGTCCTTTATCAAGCTTTGTTATTTGTAATAGTGTTGCCTCCATACGGTGACATCCTCGTAGAATGACCTTACCTTATTAGTGTTTCTGCTCCATCTGCTTTACCAAGCTAGGCAAGAATTGTCATTTGCATTGTTCTATCAGTCTCTTGGCATTTGTTTTATCTTGATCATATTCCTCAGCAGGAATCTGACTCCCATCCTGAACACATGCTGCTCTTACACAGTTGGCAGACAGTGTACATAATTAACCTTTTTGCCATTCAGTTTTCCCCACAAAAATGGCTTCAGAAGGCATTTACTCTGCTTTCTTTTACACTCGCCTAGAGCATAGAAATCACAGCCTGGATCTCTCTGTTGACCTTCTCACACAGAGGTACCAGTCACACTGGAGTGAAGTAAAGTTTCATCCATCAGCCTGATCACAGAGCAAAGGTTAGATAGGCTTCATGAGGACCCAGAATCCAGGCAATGCCTAGTGTGTGTTTTATCCCTCTTTTTATTTTCAAATTTTAAGCAGAGAAGCAGCTGAGTAATTTTTGGCCAACTGTACCTTCCACAGGTATCCTTCTGTTTAACTACAGTGCAGTTTAAAGTAGACAATAAACCTTTCATCTGCTCAGACATAGACCTATTAAGTAACACACTTTTCTGCTCTTCCCCAGTATTTCCACATAATTAGATTCTGGAACTAAGGATGCAACATCGCTTTCCCTAAATAGAGTGTGATCTTCACATAGGATATTAAAGCAGCACAGTTCTCCTGACACCACTTATGTCAGCTGAGAATCTGGCTGCTGATTCTTTATTGAGACATGAGTATAATCAGTGCCATTAATATCTTGCCAGAAGGCATTAAACCTTCTTTTACAGTTTATTGTTTTCGTAATTTTTTCAATTGTCTTTGCTGCTCATTGGAAGAGGATGTTTGCATTACTGATTTCAGTACGGCTTAGAGGAATAAGGATGCAAAAAAACAGGCTTACATGTAAACATGTTTCTGAATTTATAGTATATTTGTTGGTTCATCTCAACTACATTTGAGAGGGTGAATTGGTCTGTAATTTGGGGTAATTCTATGAGCCATTTTGTGCTGTGCATAATTTTACTATCAGATAAAATTGTTCTGTATAAAAGTAGAAAGTCTCATGCTCTTCTCCACTCATTTAATTTAACAGGCAAAAGTAGGCAAATGGGAAAAAAAATCCAAGTGAATTTTTTTTTTTTTAAAATCAGGTTATTATTCAGTAAACAAGCTAACACATGAACATTATCTAAGCACAAACATTGTAGAGCAACAGAAAGGTGCTGCTGAGTAAAAAATAGTTGTTTTATGGGGTGAGTTGTGTTCTGTGTTGTTCTGCAGTCCCCTGGCCTTAATTCTCCCCTTTTTCCTTCCTGTCTCTAATCTGACTTTCCCTCTGTAAAGGGTGGATAAGCCCCATGCTGCTTCTTTTGTTTTTTCTCTACTTTTCCTTTTCTTCCATCAAAACTGAGTATATAGCTCGATTTATCTTTATTACATGATCAGTTTTCAAGTGTAAGCACTTTTTTAATGCCTACTTTGTATCCGTCTAGTGGCATTTTCAGTCTCGAACAAATGAGGTTGCAGTTGCACTACATGGCTATTGTGTGAAGTAGGAAACCGAAGATGACAAGTCCTGAGAGCAGGATAGGAAATCCTGCAGGCTTTCAGAGAATCTGTTGCCCTCAGAAGAGGTGAAATAGCTGAATTTATTGAGTTGGTATAAAAGCAAGGTCCTGAGCATGCATATTTCCCTCCCCACATCTTATAGCACCCATGCTTAGACAACATGGCACACATTTGTAATGAAAAGATGCATAATGTTCCTACTAACAAGGTCACCAGTTTCAATCAGTTTGAGCTCTAGAACTCCCAGATTTCATCTATTACACGCAGACTGCTAGCCAGAATCAGGAAACATTTTTTCGCTACTGTGGACTATACACAGTAATATCCAGCACAAACCCCTGGGTCAGTGGATACCTTGTTAAAGTACTAGGGAAAGCAACGTGTTACCTAGTCCGCTTTCTTGAGGGATGCTGTGAATTCCTGCAGAAGCTAGTGAGGATCTTCACTAATATTTAATTAATTTCTCAGTTTTGTGAAATGGGGCAAAAGGTCAACAATTCAGCTGTAATACCTTTGACGGATGCAGAGGATGACACATGGGACACCTACATTATTTCATGATTAATAGGTTTCTTCCCAGTCAGTGTGGTGCTGAGTGTGTCCAGCTCTGAAAGGAGAGAAAATGTACATCACCTCTGGGTACAGCTGAATTTTACTCCCAGCAACACCCTGGAAGTAGGACATGGGACAAGTTCTGTCAAAACATGTTTTCACAGAGATGCTGTGGGACTCAGAAGAAAGATTGTTGCATGTTAGCAGTTGAGGCTCACTGAGAAAGCAGCTACCTAGACACCAGATAAATCAAAAATAAACTCCATATAAAATGTCCAACTATTTTCATCGCCTAGCTCAAAATGAGAAAAACAATGAAAGCCAGAGTTTAAACTACCACTGCATCTTTAATTTATATTTTTCTCTGTCTTTCCCTAGAGGTTTGCAGAACAGTAAAGGAATGGAATAAACTAATGATGTGTCATGCAAATAGGATGAGATTTTCTCAAAAAGAAAAACCCCAAATCCCTAAAAGCCACATGGCATTTAAAAAAAAAAGACAATATTTACTGACTTAAAGGTATTTCAGTGAGGCATTGAGATTGCTGGGGTTTTTTGCTTAAAGATGTAACAGTAGGGTCTTCAATATATTTTTGATGTCATTGTAAATTGAGAGACATATTCATTGATTTATCTCAGATGTTAACCATGTAAAATTGTGGAGGATTTTTTAAAAAATCATATACACAAATATATATGACACAATAAATGACACCTGCCTAATTCATCTTCTAAGTGCTCTGCTAGGAACACCGTGCCTCTTTCCTTTGATTTAATGGAAATTAGTTTCAGTCATGTACAGTGAAGTGGAGACATCAGGTTCTTTCTTAAATTGGGGAAAATATGAGCCCCGTTGCCTTTACATTTTATGAGTTCGTTGCTCTTTAGTGTTTGGCAAGACAAATAGAGTTACATACTGTGAGTGACTCAGAACAGAACTTCGCTATCAATCACCTGCCTGACTCTGCACAAATTCTGTAGGGCATTCAGGACATTTTGCTGCCTATGAATATTTCAGACAAGATGAATCCCTAACAGCTTCCTGATGGATTAATACTGGAAAGCAGGATGTTTTCTTGTTTCATAGCAGTTTGGCAAAATACTATTGCCACTAAAGCTCTGCAGTAGCATGTCTCTTTAAACGAAGAAACTAACCCAGGGGAGTATCACTAACTCCCTTTATCACAAGTCATTTGAAGAAATTACATTTAATATATTAATATTGCATGAACTGCAACAGCAGAAAATGGAGAGTTATTGCTCCGTTGTTACAGAGTTTGTTTTGGCTTCTAAGCCTTTAATATGGCACTAATGAAAATGAACTACAGTGTTTGCCTTAGTAAAGCCACCTCCCAGGCAGAGCCATCCAAAGGTGCAGCCTATGGGCCCAGATCTGTTGTAAACCTCCAAAAGGCTCCCCAGTGCTATGAGAGGAGAGTCTCTAACCCTGAGAAAACTGTGGTTCTTGACTGTATTTTCATAATGACAAGCCATCTTGCACTGCCAGAAACTCTGGAAAGGGACTATTCTATAGAGAGAGATGACTCTGGTAACTCCAACACACCTGCTCATCATTCCAAATTGCATATTACGCAGAATTTCTCTGTGAACACATTTACCTGCCCAAAGACTTCCAGTCACTACTGCAAACAAGGCCTACAAAATGTTTAAGATACCTCTATCAATAGTGATCTTATGATATTAAATTACCTTATTTTTTATTTTTTTTATTGACATCTTATTATTTGAGCACAAAGATGACAGCTTTATTTTAAATACATGTTGATTCTGCTCCTCCACGGATCCTTAAGAGACTTTTGCAAAACTAGTGGAATAGATCTGTTGTGATTTGTGATTCTTATCTCGCATTAGGGAAGTCAGAAGTACTTATTAAGGGCATAATTTTTATCAAAATACAATTTCATTTGCATTTGATTAATTTAATTAATTATATGTCCATCTAAGTACATAGAAGGCATCTGTTAGTTGTCTACTTTTCTAATCAATCTACAACAAAATATAGTTATCATATGCCACACATATAAAATCATGATACAGTCAACAAAGGATTCGACCTAATGTCCACCTTCAACTAACCCTCAATTCTCTACTTTTATTACAGAAATTTCCTCTTGATTTTAGCTCATCTCCAGCCTTAATCTGTGCTTCCACCTCCTGTTAAACAGCTGCTACATGCCAGTCCAAGGACAGCTGCAATTCAATTCATGTGAAAAAATTCTTTTATCTCTCATGACTACTTCTCTAGGTTGTTTTAAGTATTAATTAAATTTTGGAGAAGGCTTTGAGACATTTGGATGTCTGAAAATTGTTATTAATTGCAAAAAAATTACAACCTCAAACTAAAAGCAGGTATCTTCAAACTTACATAAATAAAGTTATATGTGCCTAAGCATTCTTGAACTTTGCAGTATTCACAAAAAGATAAGAAATTTGGAGGTCAGGTGTACTTTGAGTCAGAACATGAGCCTTTGCAGAATGGAAAGAAAATGCACCAACTTTTCTCATTTTATACTTTGTCAAAAGACATAATATTTTTCTTTATTAGCACAAATATTAAATATGATCTGACTAATATCACTGTGGTACATCTGTTGTTGTAATGGATATGAATTTGCCAAGCTATTCTCTCATTTTGTTGTAGTAAGAATAAAAAGCCCAGCCCATTAACAAGAACAGGGTAAATGATCTCACTTCATCATTTTCAAAGGGACTGATGGAATATGAAATGAGTTTCATGGTAGTAAAGCATCACAGTATTACAGAATTGTTTGAAATTACATCGATAAATGGACAGATAGCTGCAAAGAAGTCTTTTGAATATTTGTATATATACATATTTATATATGTCTGCATGTATATACAGATGAGTGTTTATATTTACATTTTAATACAGAAATAGAAGAGAATTGTTTAACTTTTATATTTATACTTGTGACACTGTATATGTCCTTACCGGACACATACTCATCCTGTGACAAATCAGGTTGGTATAATTGTGGTTTTATCTGCTGAGGATCTGGCACTGCTTGTGTGCATGTATGTATGTCTACATATAGATATAGATGATATAGGTATGGATGCATCTACATCCACATTTACCACCACATAAGGAAACTTGGAGCGAGGGCAGCTTAGGTTATCTTTTTCCATTGTAAAGTATTCTATGCCCTTTTTATGTCTTCTACCTCCTTTGATGCAGCATGCAAATATCAAGGAAGCAAAGAGAAAATCCTTGAAAAAAAAAATTATATTGCTTTGAAATAACATTAATCTTTAGTTGGATTTATTTATTTATTTATTGAACATGGTTATAATCGGAGTTTGCCCCGCAATGGCTGGATTTCTCATAAAACTTTAGGCCATCTTCCCAATAAATGTTCCACAACTGGTCCCCTCATTATATGCTAAACCAGAGATGCCATGAGCTGCTGGAGGTCGTACATTGTTTCTGGACACAAACCCAGGCTTGTTATACTTTCAGAAAAATTTCCTCTTTTTTTAGATTTGAAGTGATAAAAGGTGCCTATTCAGGTTCTGAGCATCCTAACATATTTCTTACAAAAATACAGTGAAATGCTAACTTTCCCTTGGCACATGGTTGAAATGCTGAAACTCAGCCCAAATGGGTCACAGCTTTCAAGCTCACAGCCAAATGAGGAAAAATAGGATCATGGAGTGCTTTGAAGTCTTTCCTTTTAGAAAACTAAAAAATAACATTTCAAGTTCTACTGTAAACAATGGAGGGTTAGTTTTAAAAATCACAGCTTCACGTTTAAGAAGTGCTAAATGTGCACTTTCTGCTTCTTTATGTAAAAATCTAATGATGGTTTAATCAATTTTACATTATTTTTACACAATACTTTGTCTTTTTTCCTTGCACAACTTGGTCACACAGGGAAGGGGAATGAGGCTTACAGAAGCAGCTAAGTATCTTACCCAATTTCAATTAACATGATTTTGCAAACTAAATAATTTTAAACAATTTTCCCCATAGTCTTACATATTCCACAGCATAAATGCCTCTCTCATCATGACTTGCTCCTGGCTTCCTGCCCCTCAGGGAGCAGCCAGCCCTCGCTGTGTCCTGGCAAAAGGGTATTGATAGCTGTGAAACTGGGATGGATGCCTCTGGCAAAAACCATGCTGAGCTATAAAGGTCATCAAAGAAGAATTACATTCAGATTCTCTTATTTGATAATCAAGCAAAAATACTTGTATTTGAGCAAGCAAAAATACTTGTATTTGAGCAATAAAAGTATTTTACAGTTAAATCTGTTCTTTGTTCAACTCAGATTCCCATGGAACTCAATGAAAATACAAACATTTTCAAGAAACATGGCCAAAGGAAGGAAAAAAATTGTTATTAATAACAAATTATATCAGCATTTTAATGTTAAGATAAGAAACTTAGTAAACACCTTCAGACTGATAGAAAATAATGTTAATATTTTAGACAGGTATGCATCAATTTTCAAGATGCAGACTATAATCTACTAGGTGTAAATGTGAAATGATCTCCTATTTCCTAGGAATCCTAGCTATTTGTTGCAACGTATTTCATGCCATGTAATATATTTTTTAATATTTTGAAAAGTAACTGTATGAATACATATCCCAAGTTATAATGTTGAAGGTGTGAAATTATTCTTTTACTCACACGTGGTTTTGATTGTTGGGGATTTAGAATATCCTGAAGCTTAGCTAGGAAAAAATTGCTACAGTTGAATATATTACTGTTGAAGTAATTATTCAACTGAAGTTGAAGTAATCCATACAGAACAAGAATAAAATAAAACAGATTTTTTACAAAATTTGCCATGTAGTGTGTTTCAGTTCTCATAGCCTCTGAGCCTTCTTCACATTGCAGTTGTCACAAATTCTCTATAATAACAAGATTATTTTGTTTACAAAACCACAATATTGCAAAACATTTGCATCACTAATGTAATTAAGTACTTGTGCACATGCTAATGTGTTCTACCTAATCTTAGGTTTGCAAATTCTGTGTAAGGGATAGAATTATAATTTTTTCCCTTTAGTAAATGCTCCAGGGTTTAATGACAAAAATTAACTGGATAGCATTAGTATATTGCAAGAGACAAAGAAAACTATGCTGCAGGAAATTATCCTGCCACAAACAAACAAAAAAATTTACCATGCAAATTTTATGTGACTAATGCTAAGCATGCATTGAGCTTTCAAGCAATTAAAATGTTGTGCTATGTTCAACGATCATTTCATGTCCTGAACCCAGACGGAGAATAACTGCTAATCCAATAGGCCTAATCCAAAGCTGATTGATGTCACTGGAAACATTGTACTTGTCTGGCATCCTATGAAAGTGTAAGGAGCTCTCTAAATGCATAGGCTAAAATGGAACTCCATTTGAAATGTTCTTATTGAGACTAGTTGCTCTCTGTTAAAGCAAATTACTTTTAGTCATCTGTGCTACACCCTAAGGTGGAATACTCATGGTTATATTAAAAGCTCATGATTCCTAAATAGATCTTTCATTAATTACCGCCTAAGAAAACAACTGGACTGAGCCAGAGAAAATGCAGATTAATTATCACTGCTCAGTCACTCATAGGACTGGATCCTCAATCTCAATATGGCTACATAATACACTGCTAATGAGGCTTCATTAGAAAGCACCCTCTCCCAGTCTAAAAAATTTTTTCAATCACTTTTTTTACAAAATAAAACCGCATTTCTTTGTTTTCCAGAGTAAGTTCTTTCCATGTTTTTACCTATGAAAATCCTAAATCTCCTGCTTATTTCTGCCCATTTTTTTACATGTAACACTTAAAATAGCTGTCATTTACCACACAGAGTCATTAAGAAGAAATTGGAGATCAAATGACTGGGTTTACATCTCTTCGAGATGCTCACAGTATCTGAGTAGCCAGAAGGTAACTTGGAAATCCTATCTTCTCATGGACCTACAGTCTTCTATTCATGAAGTTACAGTGACAATTATTGCCACATTTACTGTTTCTGAAGAATTTTAGTGCCAGGTCCTAGGCAAGGCAGCTCCTGGTGATTTAATGCTTCTGAAGATGAATACGTTATCTAATAGTTAGAGATTAAATATTAAAAAGCCGTATTCATAAGAATTTTTAAAGACTCTCAAGGTCCTGAACATAACGTTGATCTTTCATTAGTCGCTAGAAGTGAACACTTTGTGAACAGTTTTTTTCCTGGTGTGTTTGTTTGTTCTTGATACAAAGACTCAAATCCACATTCAGATGTCACTCATGAACCAGGATAGTCTCCTAATTACGGAACACTCATTAGCTAAATCTATTTTATTTCTTGTGGTTAAAATGGTACCTAATTCAGGTGTGTAGTGGTTTGATCACATCTCTTTCACTCTCTGAGATAAGGAGTAGAAGAAATGCAAAGCAGGCCTAAAACTTTAAAGAATGTAAAGAAGTTTATTACTAACAGAGTTAAAAGTAACAAGAAATAAAAAGAAGTTAAAGCAAAACCCTCTTCCCTCCAGCACTCCCCAAGCAAAAAACTCCTTCCCCCCTCCCTCTTCTCCCTCCAGCACTCCCCCCTCCTTTTACCAACTCACACAAAGCGTAACAATTTTGGTCAGTGTTGCAGTCTTTAAAAGTCTCTTTCTTATGCTTAGGAAAAAAGGTTCCTTCTGCCATGTCGTGGACATTTTTTCACATACTCAGCAGTCTGCCCGGAAATTATCTACTGAAGTGAAATATCTCTCCCATGACAATTCCACAGTGTATTCATACTGCACTCATGGGCCATCACATGGGGTTACAAGTCCTTTTAAAGA
>VZTE01005071.1:459328-490940 GCA_013397775.1 Eulacestoma nigropectus | reverse complement strand
GAGGGGGGCAGGCAGGAGTCCGGGCCGGGCCCAGAGGCCGCCCAGAGGCTCGGAGGCCCCCCCCTTCTCCATCTGGGGACTAGAAGCAAGAGAGGAACTTCCCACCCTGCACAGGGTTTAAATATGCAAAATTCGCAAAAGCGCATTGGCTTAAAAACTTGTCAGTCAACTCAGTTTCAACCCATGACAACGTGCAAAACCACTATCATTTTAGTTGAAGAATTGGCTAAATTTCTACAATGAATATTAGCCAGGTACATGACTGAACTGTGTTCCGTTTATTACTAACTATTTTAATTTCCAGAGACTGCTGAAGCAATAGATCGTAATTTCACTGCTTACTGTTAGAGAAGGCAACTAGTCAATTGCTTAATAAGTGGCTAAGAGCAGAAAGAGAGATAAATCCTGTTGCACAATGGCGTCTCTTTACGTTCAAGCACTTGGCTTTATAATCTCAGCATTGTTGTCTTTAACATCTTTTTTTTTTTTTTGTCCTGTAGAGTTTTATAATGAAGATTCTTACTGAATATTTAGAACTTGTCATATCCACTTAGAGCATACTTAGGTATACTTCAGGCCACAGTGAAGCTATATTCATCACACTCTAGAAGTGGAAAACAAGTACTTAAGATTCAGTAAAGGCAAAGCATTGTAAAACTGCCACTTTTAAGAAGCTCTTATGAAAGGAAAAAATTTCGATATAATTTATATATTAGTAAAAGCTGTTCTAATAAAATATGTATACATTCTTATGAGCTTAATTTAAATAAAAAATAAATTAGATAATAAAATTATTTAATATTGAAGTAGACAAGTAACCCTCAAATAAGACACCAAAAATATACTACTACACCAACATCAGCATTTCACTCTTCCACTTCCCCATGCAGTGACGTTAATAAAGAGTAAATTTGTGTTTATAAAATGAAGTTCAATGTTTCTTTAGTTTCTCTGATGCATGCAGTTAACAATCAGTGCCAAATTAAGATAAGCTTCCAGCCTGATTTTTTCCTTTGATTGCTGGAAACCAAGTCCCATTGTTATCTTTTAGTGCTTTTCGCTATTCACCACAGCAGCAATTTTCCTATTTGTATCTTCACAAAAGCCATACCAGGAAAAAAGTCATGAAAATTTATAATGTTTCAAAAATGAAACTCCAGTGGCCAGTTCATATTTGCTCTCCTGCCTCCTGTTGTTTTCGTTTACACTCTCTCCATCACCCATGACTTTGGCAACCTGGCAAATGGGATTACCTCTCTTCAGGTTTCTGCCACATCCCTTGGGAAAGTTTTCATCCCCCTGCAGAAAGAAAAAGGCCTCTAACTACAGCAGACAGAGAAAACCAGCAGGTTCAAACTGGAACTTGGGCAAGGAGAGAGCAACACAGAGAAAGTGAGAGGCTGCGTAGGAAGGCACTTGCACAGACAGAGCAGGAGATGCACGCGAACACTGAGCATGGTTGGTGTGGGCTGACCCTACACCAAGCCTGGGCATGTACAAGAACATCAACATGATGGGTGTCAAAAATTACAAATCCCCCTAATTAATGTTGTTTGCTTTATATTTTTTGAGAACAGAAACATATGAAAGAAACTAAGAGCACTTGCTTTATGCCTCAGCTGTTGAGTATGGTTTTCATTATTCACTGCAGCTTAAAATTTCCGTGTCAGCCCCTTCAGGATTGTCTCTGTCTTTTAGAGCAAAGAAAAAGCAATGCTAGCTGTAAAAAAACTTTGGTTATTCAGACATCCATGTAGAAGTTGATTTATTCCTAATAGAACTGCTGTAGTTTAGGTTTAAATCATATTAACGTAAAAGCATGTTTCCTAGCCCATTAAAACTTAAATTGTGCAGATTAATATACTACAACTACTGCTGCTCTGTTTTGGAAAGCAACCAAATTGAAAATGCAGTTCTGTCTGAAGCAAACATATTTTTATTATTATCTTTGATATAACTGGTCTTGCTACAAACAGTATATATTGCCAGTGTAATTTGAGACAATTGAAACAAATGATGGTATAGTTATGCCAGATAAAATATAAGACCATTTCATTTCCTCTGTGAAATGTCAAAGTTTATGATTCTGATGTCTAGAATAGAATAGAGTTAAGATAACCACAACCCACACACCAGTTTCATTTGCAGGTTGCAGAGACTTCTTGATCTGTGCCAATAGATTACAGTAGTATGTTTTTAAAGAGCTCATCATTTATATAAGAAGACAAGAGTTGAAATGAAAATCTGTAGAAGAAAACAGCCTTCATAAAGTGAAAGAAGCCCAAGATAGCTATAAGGTGACATAACATCTATCAGTGAAATGGAACAGCTGTCTCAGGCAAGACAGATAAAAGTAAATGACTTCAAAGCAGAGGAGGAAAGTCAGGACCAACCCTGCATTCCTCAATCCCAAGGGAGGTCCATAATGGAGAAGAAGGTTTGAGTATTAAACATAGGATTTTAAAACTTCTCCATATCTGGCAGCTGCAGGACAAGTATTGGAGTAGACTGTGAATTACAGGGATTCAATATGGTAATTCTTGTCATTTTTTGTGGGTTTGGTATGCATATGATAAATCAGATTAATTAGAGAAGACTTTGAAATTTTTTAAAGCATCACTCAATCACGTCAAAAATTTCTGAAAGTACGTTTTCACCTCAAAAAACCCTGTGTTAGAGACAGAACAATATGAAAAAATATTCATTATCTGTCTTAAACAACATAAGTCATTATGAAAATTTGAAAACTACTGCTGAAATTTGAAATGTTTAAATACTACAGAGTTGTAAATATTGTCATTCCAATTAAATGAAAATTAGTGCCTGTTTCCGTAGAGTTTCTCTTGAAATTATGCAAGGGAACAAGAACTAATGCAGTCTAGCCTGGAAGGAAATATAATTTTTAATACCCTGTAGATGATCAAACAAAATATTCCTATTTCAAACATAATGTCATTAGAGTTGATTGGAATGATTAGTTTTGATCGGGCAAAAAATTGTTTAACACCAAAGCTAATTATCTCTTCAGAAGGAATAAAGGAAAGAGGTTTAAAATTGTTGTAGGCTGTTGGGTACTATTTTTATGTAAAGTGAAAACTGTGCACTTATAACCATATTTTATGTTTCTCATTATGTGAAGTCTTGCTTTCCTACATTTGCATGTGAACTGGAATTTCTGACAAAGTTCTGAACACCCACGGATGAATAGGTCCAGCATAGCATGTATAAAAAAAAGTGAAGGTGCTTTAACTCTCCATAGTGGTAAGAAAGATATAATTAGAACTGCTGTGTAATGCTCCAGGAGGAGTCTGATTGACTGTGAGGTAACAACACAAGTATTTTTCCTGTAAACAGGCCACCAGATCACTGGAAACATCAGTTAAAGGTGAAAGACTTAGTTTACTCTATTTTAGTCTTGCATTTGTGCTGGAGGTGGGTTTTGCCAATTAGAGTTGCCCTCTAGATATTCATAAATTCAAACGTAATTTGCAATTTTCAAGCAGTGTGATATATTCATATAAAGGAAATTTACTAAAATAATGCCAAGAGAAACACTTTAAAGGCAAGCTGCTGTAGTAGCATAGCCCATTTTGCTAAATACTGTCTTTCACATGAAGAAATTATTATTTAAGACAAGACAACTGACATAGCAGTAGATTATGTCTACAAACCAAAGGCCCCGTGCTTATGGACTAGTACATGCTGGTGCTGTGACATTGCCAGTGAGGTTCAAGGAGCTTCATCTGTGAGAATGGCACCAGACAATTACTGCTTTTTTTACCAGTCTCCACCCTTGACTGACTTGATTGGACCTTCACTCATCTGAGGAAGATAGTGATGATGATGATCATTAAAACACAATTGTTCAAAAAGAGGCAACAAGAGAGCTCACTGTGGAAGGTTTACTTCAGGCAGTATGTTTCATAGACCAAGCAGCTGCTCTGTCTCCATGCAGCCAGCTTCCAAAAATCCTGTTGGCAACCCTGCTGATGCTCCTCCAGCCTTACCATCTTCTGTGAAGAATACTGTCTCCATCAGATAAAAGACTGTATATTTGCTATCATGTTGTTTGCTAATGTCTTTGGTATCCTGAAGGACAATTCATTGTTTTAATGCATGATGTAGTGCAATTCATCATGCAGCAAGAACAATGCTAATCCCCCTTCCTGTTTGCATCAGCCATCACTCTCCAGCCCCTATTGTATCTGAATCAATCTGAGCTCATTTATATTAATCATGAGTTGTTTGTATAGAAAAAAGCCAGTTGCAAATTGTATGCATAGGTACCATACAGATGAGAAATAGAGCATGTTAGAGAAGATAAAAAGAGGAAATTAAAAGAGTGTTTGATTTTTTTACGTGTATAAAGCAAATAAAAAAGTTAAACAAACAGCATATAAACAGATATTACAGAAAAATAATATTCAGTAAATAGAATATGAAAATGCAGATAAGCTCATTTAAAGGAGATTGAAGAAGAAGTTTCAAACTGCCAGAAGACTTAAAATTCCCTTACAATTTGCACTCTTAAAGAACTGTAACACAAACACTATGTGGTGTTGCAGATACCTTCTCAAAGGTATTGTCTCTCAGGTACAGTTCTGTACCAAGCTGAATATTTTTGCACTGAGATTTACCAATCTCCTCTCCCAAGTATGCAAGCTGACATTGATTTATTGTCATTTCCATTATTAAGGGTTTCTTAGGTTGTGCATCAACCACTAGGATGAATGCAGCATGCTATTGCTTGTTAAAAGAGATTGGCTTTGACCCTTCAGTTTACAGTTAAGCCTAAATAGAATTGATTCTTGCATTTATTTGTTAAAAAATGCATTTATTTGTTACAAAGTTATGCCTAATTTTTGTAAAATAATTTTTATAAAATAATTTTACACCCAAAATAGTTACATTGAAGCTCGGTGTACCATCAGAATCAAACTATATTCTTAAGTAATTCTCTGATTCATAGCTATCATACTTTTCCATGGACACAATACGTTACAAACCAATGTATTTTAAAGCTGACAGTACAAAATAACACTATATAATATTTCATATTAGTATTTCTTAAGGAACAGTACAAAACCCAGGTGTAAGGATGCTATGTCATTTAGAAGTCACTGTCAGAATTCTTACTTTTCTCTTTAGCTTTTAATATTTATTAACCTGTCAACTTGGAAGCAAGCCAAAGATTATTTCCCTATTTCTAATAATGACTAAGAAATTTTCTTTTCTGGTCTTAAATCTTGTAATTGAAAATCTCATACAGAGCAGTTTCAGACAAATACAGGTGTAATCTAAAAGTACAGTTAAGCTATAACCATACTTTTTACACCATCAATCCTGCTCCAAAGGATCAGTTCCCCCAGAGTATTCAAAAAATTCCATGTAATGTTAATGTCCGTTAGATAATAGGTAACTAGTGAGGGAATATAAGCAATCTTGATATCCAGGCAATATTTATCAGAAATCTAGTCTAATATATAGCAGAATATTAGCATTAAAATAATTTCAAGGAACAGAAGAAAGAAAATACACTATTTAAGTCATTGGCTGACGTTTTGGTAACCAGATCTGGTAATGGTGTCACTTTGAGTGCCATGAAGATGCCTTGATTCTTTTGGGGGGGTTCATTCACTAAATGGTCACAAGATACAGCTACTTCAGAGATAGTCAAATCTTAAATTTTTACCTGCTAATGTTCAAATACATGATGCAAGTAAGATAAGGACTCAGACTAGGTAAACAACCAGAACACCATTCACACTGAAAAATTCCTAGTACTGCAAGGATTGTATTTTTGTGTAAATTACTTCATGAATTTCTCATGATTTGTTTGTTTGCTTTTGTTGGTTTTTAGCAAAGAAAGAAAATAAGAGGCTGTTTCATTACTGTGGTACGTGTGAGGCTGAAGAAATTATGTTGGCAAATGCCCTCAAAATGAAGTAAATAAGAGTATTATCACTAACAGTGTGGTTACACTGGACTTCATCTTAGGCTGAAAGTTTCAAGAAAACAGTAATAAAGGCATTTAAGATGCAGCTATATTCTTATCTACAGGTTTCCCGGCATGACTTACCGTATGTAACAGACAGTTAAGTCATGCCCTGGACTTTTTCATAAAAACAAAATATCATAAATGTTTGGGCAAAAAATGCCTGGTCTGAGACATATCAGTATTGATAGGAATTATTGAACACACAGGCAAACCATTAGATTATTACAAGATACAAGAAAGTCTTTAAAGGATTCATCCATCTGAAACAGCATCAGAAAAATATTGCTGAAGACATACTTTTTGAGCTGGATATATGTTCTGCAATATGATTTATGAAATAGAAATTCCATCATCCTCTTTATTGTTCTGCTAGCTAAAAAAAATACTTTGAAATGGCAGTTTTCTTCTAAAATTAAGATTTATTGAAGAGATAATCAGAAAGATTAGACTTGTCAATGTCTGCTGGATATATGGCCTAAGGAACTCATTTTTCATTTTGCTAAACAACGCTTTTAGCTTATAACAAGTTTTCTAAAAAACACCCTTCTTTGCGTGAAGCCTTATTTCAGTAACTTATTTCAAGAGAGTAATGGGGCAACCACCAGGTTTCTAAGCCATCAGAAGCAATCCAAGACTCCTAAGCGTTATGTTGCTTCCAGAATTAGAAGATGAAAACTTTGTCCTTTTTCAGTTTTATTTCTAGTTATTCCTTTATTCAATAGCTTTATGTAAATATATATATAAGAAGCCTTGATAAAATTACCTATTTCTCAAGTAGAATGAAATTCTACTGGTATCCCCACTGATTGATGCATTGTATCAATTAATAAGTCTTGTCACATAGTAGCAGCCCTGAAACACGACAGGAAAGTAAATTCTTCATTGTAATTAGTGGCAGGGTATTTACATATTTATCCAATTTTTTTCCTCTCATCTACAAATATATTAGTGCTTTACATGAATTTTTTAGTTTACAACTTGCATACAGTGTTTCTGCCTGAATATCAGATAAAAGCTTAAAGGAAGGCTTGGTCTTTTAAAGGAAATCTCTTTTCTCACTTAGCAACCATTCATCATCTATGCCTAGGGCCTCCTGAAAGCTGCTGCAAAGAAAAGGGTGGATGTTCTGTTTTTTCCCTTGCTTTCTGGCTGTCATTTATTTTATTAGCAACACTACAGGGGACCAATTATACTAAAAATAAACAAGATATCTATTTGGGTTTTTCATTATTTGACTGCTGAAGTTCCTTTTCCTCTATTAGAGATTTTCAGCTGAAAACACCCCATGGTTTTGCTTATAAACAGGATTTTGGGAACATACTCAGAGTAATAATATTCACTGGTGCAGAATAAACACAGCCATAATGTTAAAATTATTAAAAATGTCTCTGGGTTTGTTTCTGCAAAACTGCAAGCTTCAGTTTGAATTTCAGTCTGGCTGCACCTTACACTACCTTTTAAAGAATAATAGCAATGCTGCCCTGTTTCAAAAAACTTTGCCAGAAGAGAACAGCTTTAGCCAGGGGTCCCCTGCAGAGCATTCAAGAGATGTACTTGAGTTAAATAATAGCTGTGCCCATGTGTGTAGGTCAATGTTGTCAAATTTACAACCTCTGTCAAAGGCAAGGCCAAGTCTTGGCTTTGTTGGCCCATATGACTTATGACTTACCTTGTATATCCTCATGGCTTACAGTATTTGTCCTACTATAATAACCTTGGCAAAGAAGAAAATCACACAATGTACTCAGACAAAGAAAGGAGTTTATACCACATTAAGTCACTGGCTAGTGATTGGACACGAAAATTTGGAGAATGGATCACAAAAATGAATTAAGTTATTTGTTCCTTTGACACACAAAACACATGCTGGAGGCAATCCCAAGGTTTGCTCTTGCCAGATATATTTTTGATGATTATGATTTCAGACACAATTTTCTATTAAAGTCCAAATATTTAATACCATAAGGACAAGAACTGAAACTGAGGGCAACTACTCACACATCTATTCACACTAATTAACACTTACAAGATCTGTGAGAGCCTTTGAGTAAAACTCTTCATTCCTACTTTCATCTTTTTTTTTACTTTTCTAGTAAGTTTTCCTGCTTTTCATGCTTATAGGCTTCCTGAGTTAATTTGTCTCACAGCTGCCCCATGTTTCTCTAAGTGTGTGAAATACCTTCCTTGACTCTATATGTAGAATTATTTCTTCTAGAAGACCAAAAAAACACCAGCCTACTTATCATCTGGGTATCAAAAAACAATGACAACATTCATATTAAATGTCGATAATAATGTGAGCAGTAGGATAAGTTGCTGTGCTTGTAATTTCTTATCCCTCATATGTATTTTATATAGATTATAAATCTTCTGGGCATGAGCCCTTCCTCTGTCTGAAAAAAAATGAAGAGTTGTAGCTGCATATTTTGGATAAGTGTAGGGTAAGGATAACAGTGAGAATGGTGCTGTGGATGTGGTCTGCACATCACATTTTTTGGGTATAACTTGAGAGCTGATGGTTTTGTTATGGTGTGTATGTCAGGCTGGACATATGTGCACACAGTGTTACCTGTGTAAGATGCCAGAATCTGTGCTGAAAATTGTTCATGGAATGACGATGGCCTTGAGGTATTTCAGCATATTTAGCTGTTATTGAGCTCTGTGCTTGCTTGAAAATACCTGTTTCTTTCCAACTTATTTTAGACTATTAAAATAATATTTTTTTATAGAAGCTTCAATACA
Source organism: Eulacestoma nigropectus (assembly GCA_013397775.1). Lineage (NCBI taxonomy): Eukaryota > Metazoa > Chordata > Aves > Passeriformes > Eulacestoma > Eulacestoma nigropectus. The sequence continues at coordinate 482,200 of VZTE01005071.1, read as the reverse complement.
AAGAAGCATTTCTATATTATTTATTTTTTGTTAAGTAGACTTCACATTTATATTGCATAATCTCTACAATCTCTAAACTTGATGAAAAGCATGAAGGACTACAATGATTCTGTTTCAAATCCATTTGAAATTCAATCCAGCATTGAATTTCACCCAATAGCACTTCCTAAGTTTATGAGTGGGCTTAGGGAGTTAAAAACTACCTGATCATGGTATTACTACACATGTTTGTGAAGTCCTCTCTATGACTACTTGAAAGGAGGTTGTAGCAAGGTGGGCGTCTAATTCGAGATCTAAACTGCACTTTTCCCTGATGTTTTTCATTATTTCCATAAAGAAAGAGGCTAGAAGGATCAAAAGCTCTGAGCTGCTTTGAGAATGACATCTGCAGTCCTTCATCCTGAAAGATGCCACATTGGGTATGTTTTATATTGTACTTAGAGAGCAGACCTTTGCACAAAAGATTGATCAAGAAATTCTTTGAACAATGACAACAAAAAATCTCTATTTGTAGTTTAGGCACAGAATAAGCATTGATATTTTGGTAAAGGAATTAAAATAATCAAAAGATCAATTATTTCAGTACTACTTTGACATGGAATAGAACACTTGGTAGTAATGATCCGTCAGAATACAATAAAGAACATTTTGCTGATGTAGGAACTATTTTTCTCTGACATAACTCCTCAAAAATATATTGGTCTGATGCCTCACGTGTGGCATTGTGATTCAAGTAGAACCAGGGGTCTCCAGGAAAACAGCTAATAGATTATGAGCAGTATAATGCTACACCAATTCCTGAAAGCTGAATGAATGACAAATGGCTCCAGGTAAAGACCCACTTGGGAAGAAACTCTGTGAAATACCACGTTATCCTCCAGTACAGTAAAGTCCACACAGCAGTATGTTCTTATTGCTATTCCTACTTTAAAATTCAAATCTAGTAGACTCTCCCCACTGCTGGGAAGAATTTTTTTTATGCTTACAGTGCTTAGGAAGCATGCTTGATTCAACTTAAACTGTTTCTAAATAAATAAAATCTGTCTGGTAATCAATTGTGTTTTTTTCCTAATTGACTTTTGAAATAAAATTAAAGTTTCTTATGCAAAATAATTTAAGACTGTTTTTCCATATCTGCCCATCTCTTCTTCCCTACTAACATGTAGATCTGTTGATCCACTTTTACAAGACTGAACACTGGTTTTAAGTTTCTACAATGATTAGATTACTACAAACTTCGTGAAAGTCATAAACGGGAAGGAGCAGACCCAAACAAGCATCTCTGATGTAAGGGAGACAGGAATTCAGACAGAAGGAGACAGTTACTGACTGTGGCTGGAATCTGACAGATGGCCACAGAAGCACATATCTAGGACCCTGGCTAGCCACAGCACGTGCTTCAGGCGCATGTCATGAGAGGATGGAAAACTTGGGCTCACTTTTCTTGGAAGAGTTAAGGGACAGCATTAAAATCTGTAGGAAATGAGTTATTAATAATTCTATAACTCACAAAATGACTTGCTTTTATTATGTTTATTCATGCACTTGAAAGTTCAAAAATGTTAGGGTTTTTTTTTTTTTTAATGTGAATATTTGTTTCAAATGTATAGTAAACAAATAAATTGTTCCTGGAATAAGTGGACTTCAATGGCATTTCAGAATCACAGGAAAAGTAATTTCTAACAGTGAGCAGAGAATTGTGTTAGAGAACAGAAAACGTTATTTTCCCAGAAACTAATTCTCCATCTCCTTGTCTCATTGCAGAGCTTCTGACTGTAACCTTCCCCACACCTCCTTCTCCATAGTTCCTTACAACAGTCTTAACAGAGAGAGTCAGGCTGATCCTTTCGTGTGACATAAAAATCTTTTTATATAAATACTGAATTAAAGAAAAAAAGAGAAAACTTCTGAGTGGCAAGTTTGACTAATATCATTATTACTATTATTACTACTTTTATAGCTGCTTCATACTTTTTAAGAGCTAAATACATAGTAAAGCAATTTCTGGGAAGAAAAAGTAGCATTCCCTATGTAATGGGGTTTTTTCCAAATTATTATACCATTTCTTACGTGGCTTTAATATTGATATATATGGAACATCTATCTACTCATATAGGACCAGGAAATTCAGCTATATGTTGCAGCTCTGACTTATTTCCGTTCTTCCTTCCAAAATGCTGAGATTGGTGATGAAGCTACCACTGTCTCCCTAATGTGTTCCAGTATGATCATCCTCATGATGAGGATATCTGACATAATTGCTAAACTTCCAAGGAGTTGCTTGGGATTTAGAGACACTGCTCTCATTGACTTTAACAAGATTAGTGAGACTCTACCGCACACAAAGCTTTGAAAATTTAGGTGGAACCACTAAACTTTAATGATTACAATGGTTAGACTCAAATAAATTAAAACAATTGAAATAATATTACTGTAGTGTGGAACCAGAATTTTATGACAGTTTTTCAAATATAATTCATCAAGGAATTTTACTTTGTCTTTCCTTCAAATATTCTTTTTGATGTCAGCCATGACAAATAATTCCCACAGTAGTACTGTTTACTCTATTGATACTGTAGATATGGGTAAGCATTCTTTTGTTTTCTGTTGTTCATAGAGAAATGCAAGAATTTTAGAGCTCTTATAAGCTATTGCTTATTGTTTGTCGTTGTTCCAGAATAATATGTGTGTATATGCACACATACATATATCTTGAACCTTGAGGAGACAGAAAAACAAAGAAGGAAAAATGAAAATTGGTGAATTAGTTCTAAAAATACAATATTTGTCTTAATGTTACAATGCATTATAGGGATGGTATTGGGAAAATTGGTGGAGAGAGATTACTAATTTTTTTGATAAAAAGAAATAATGACAAAAAGAACAAATTGGGGTGAAAAGCCACAGTGTACAAATATTGAAAAATAAATGTCAGCCTTTACTACGATAACTGAGGGAAGAGAGCACCACAGCCACTAGGAAGTCTGGAATTAGAGATTTTGTATGCAGGGCAATGGGAATTCTGTAGTGAGATGCACACATCTGACTGCAACATGGAATGAAGTAATGTGGACCTCAATACAGAGCTAGCAAGGGAGGCATAAAAACAAGGTAAGTGTCTATCTTCTTTTCTGCTCATCTCTGCCTGTTCTTGTTCCTAACATCTCTCTCTAATAGCCCATCTGTGGATAATTCCTGAGAAACTTGTAGCTATCTGCTGGGAGTCTTCAAAAGTAGAGAACAGGAAACCTGCTGTGATTCCTCAGTGGAAGAAGGGCACCGAAGAAAATTCAAATAGAGAAGAAGACTATGACTGCTGTGCTATTGTTTGCTCAGATGTTCTCCTCTTTCCTGAAAGCATCATGAGCTCCAAAGTGTTGCTTCTATAAAAACTTTTGCACAGAGGAGGACTGACTTTTCTGAGATAACAAAGCAATCCAAGCAAGAACAGTTTCCTGTACCACCAAATGACTGCACTGCAAATTTCGCATGTAAAGGAGTTCAAAGAGATTGCAGTCAAACTAAATTTTCTTGGTCGACTGCTCAGACATCTGAAAGCAGAAAAAACCCTGAACATTGCATTATTACCCAAATAAATACCCTTTATCCTTTATTTTTTGAGCTTTCCTAGGAAGACATCTTATTAACACCAATTTTTAAAATATATGTAGCATGTGACACAGACAAAGTGCTAAAAGTCCATGTCTTGTGGAGGGTACAATGATAGGCAGTTAGAGAAGACAGTTTTGGGTGAATAGCATGAATGAGTTTCAACCATTTCAATGTTTCCACACTCAGTAACCATGTTCCCTCATCTATAATTCACCACAAACCTCTACAAACATTGGGGCACTGCTGATTTGCTGCTGGGATTTATAGAGTGAATGATGGGATTCACAGACTACATTGTGCTGCATGGCAAAGACTTTCTTTGTCAAATGGTTACATTAAATCTGTAGCTGGAACTAGCTGCACAGCAGCTACACTTCAAGGTTTTGATCCTGTGAAAACATACCCAAGCAAATAACTTGCCTATTGGTCTAAGGGTGAACATTTTGGTTACAGAGAGGCTAGTCATATAAGCAAAGCTGTGCATATTGTCTTGCATATATTAACTTGGATCTCATCATTACGTCTCAGTTATTTCTCTCTTCATGCAGTATGTTTAATATTCTTGAACAGTATTACTGGTTATACAAACCAAAGAAAAAGCCACTTTACAAAATAAAGATCTCCACATATATTTTAGTAACTCACCTAATTTTCAAGCAGCTGGCTTCCCTTGCCCACTTCAATATTTGTCATTTAAATAAGTAAACAAACTAACAAACAGAAAGCATTGCTTCTGGACTTCATATTTCTGTAATTTTTCGTCTTCTAACAAGAGTGCTGATGTAGTTTGGTAAAAGCTTTGGTAAAAAGATGCTCTAATTGGTGCAGATGGATGGATGGATAGACACAAAACCATCAATTTAGCTCCACAGCCATCACTAAACAAAGGTGTTTATCTATAAACTATAGTGTTTCCTCCTGAGTTAGTTTCATTCTGACATTTATTTCTACTTGTACTCATTTTGCTTTTCACTGACTGAATTATTTCCCAAATCACCTTTTTTTTCCCTCATCATTCCTTATAGTTAAGCACTACTACAAAATTGGTTTGGTTCAATCTACTACTAAATGCAGCAAAATGTGTTACCCCAGAAGTACATGCCTCAGAATGTGACAACCTGAGAATGTATAAATTTCTATGTTAAAGTGGGCTCAAAAACTGTGAAATGTTTCTTTTTTTCCATTCTTTCTAGGCAGCTAAATTTGCTCTATTTCTAGTCCACCATGGTCAGTTCTTACAGTAATTTATAAGCATTTATCTCACAGCAAGAGAAATGCTTCATTTTATATAAGTTAGGCTTTTAAGTTAAAAGATACCTATCTTGGCCTAATTACGTGGTTATTCAAAATATTCTTAGAACAAGTCAAATTGGTGAAATTGCACTGAAAACAAAGCAACTATGTTTTAATTTGGTCAGAAAAGTAAGTGAAAACTGTAACTTCACTATAGATTTTAATACAAGCTGCTAAGTAAAATTCCCAATGTTTCAGTGCAAGTCGGCTAACTTGAGTTAAGCAAATCCATTTAGAACGAATCATTATTACAGTTCTTTTCATAGTGTAAGTACATCTAAGATGCTGGAGACTATTGGGCTCATCACCTCATTTTTAGGCTGCTCTTTCTCAGTCTACTTCATGCCAGAAGGATGTGCCTGCTCCCACTTTTTAAACTGCAAGACAGGAGTCTTTTAGGGCTTTAAAGCACCTCCAAACCTTTAATGCTGACCTTTCAGAGCACTCGTATTCCTCTGGATCTGTGTTAGGCTTATCAAAAGAAAGGTCTGAGTGTATTTGAGCAGTGTGGGCATTTGGTGTGGTTGACAAGGAAAGGAAATTGCACTGAAAAAAAAACCAAGATGCAGAAGGATGGGAAGTTGTGTTATCCCAAGAATGAAAGATAAAAAAGAAAACAAAATCTCATTGAGGAGTTGGCAACTTGCTTTATTTAATGTCATCCTATCCCTTCAGACAAAATTCTACTAGCTCTGTCAATTTCTAGAACAGAGGCTCACCTAAACCTCAGCTATCTGCATGTATCCAAGGCCCCAAATATTATATACACAGTGTATTCATTGATGGCAATATATGCGTATATATATTTTTACACAGCATTTTAAATAGAATGTTAACAGATTACATTTGTCATTTTCATAAATGCTATTCCTAATATAAGAAGTGAAATTAATAAAATGGATTCCTTTCACTGACTGGATTGACCTTGGAGGTGTTCATTAGATCTGCAAGTTTCAAAATTTTAAGCTGAGTAATGTTTTATTGAGCTACATTAAACTGTGTAAACATAGAGTGAACTGAATGGTGCTAAGGCATCTGCACAAAAACTGAACCAGGCAGATATGGTTCACAGGATACTCATATAGTCAAGTAATAAATATCAATAAGTTCTGGAAACTAAAAAGAACCAAAATTATTGAGTTCCTTAATAAATTGACTTACAGTAATTGGTTACATTTTAGTGCAACTACTATTAAGAAAAGACCAAAATTATTTTTAGTATCTAAATATTTTGGTTTGAATCACAGTTAAAACAACACATTTCTGACAATTTTGTAAGTTTGTGTGCTAATATTAGCTTATTTCCTGTTTTGCGTTATGCGTGGTATAAAATGGAGTGCTTAAAAATACCAAAATAAATTATCAGAATTTTAAGTTTTTTATTCCCTTGGGTTTATCAGGAAGAAGTATACCTAAAATCACTGCTTAATTAGAATTCAATATATGATTCCTTGGAGTTTCGCTTAAAGGAGTAAAAACTCACCATGAAGCTTTCAGTTTTTCCATTTCTCTCACAAAGAGAAAGAGTCATTGAACGAAAATTTATTGTACTTTTCCCCACCTTGACAGCCACTGGAAATGGGAAGAAAGCTCTTGAGCCTGGCCAGGTATCCAACAGCTCTGCTTATCATGCATTTTTCTCCTCAGTTCCCCCTTCCAACAGTGGATAAGGGCAAAGACTGTCTTCATGCAATTACAATTTTTGAGATGTCTTACAGTGACTTTGGTTTTATGTACCTTGTTTAAGGTACATAAGGCTAGTGGAAAAATAATCAACTTCCTATTTCTGTTGAACTCTTGACAAATGATTCTCAGCTTTACCCACAATTTATTAGCTACTCCAGTTTATACTTAGTAAATGGTACAGACACTACAAAAAATGTTTTGAATCTTTTTCTTAGCCAGAAGACTTTTTTACAACTTCATATTCAAGGACTGTGTGTTTTTTTCTGTTTCTGCAATAGTAACTGGATTTCTCTATAGTATAATAATGCAGTTCTGGTTATTGCCTGAATATTTTGTACTCAGCTAGATATAATAGTTTACTTCTTCTTCACAGAAGGAGTTGCTTGGGGTAGGAAATAATGCAACACCAGAAAAGGAAGTCTATATGAGACTTGTAAAGGACTTAACACTGTATAAGGGTGGTGCTGAGCATAACCTTCATGCAAAAGTTCTCTTCACAGTCCCAGTTTCTCAAATAGAACCTCTTTTTATTCCTTGGCAGGTCTCGAAACCTTTTTCAACATCTATGCTATCAGCTGGATTTTTGTTGTCCCGTAATTAAGAAACAGCTTAAAATCAAGTATAAAATAATAAAATACTCATTTCTTCCTTCCCCCCACCCCTTCCCTTCACCACACTTGTCTTTATATATAATCTATTTAATTTATCTTTCCTACTTGTTTTATTCACAGTATGTCCACAATGCTGAGTTTAGGGTTGAGGTAATTTTACAAATGTTTATCAGTTCCAATATTAAAAATAAATTGGACCAACTCGATGTTTTGAGCTGTCAGAGTTCAAAAGTGAGAATTATAACCAGCCATGCTGGAAACCAGAGATTTGGTGAACTCTAAGCTTTTCTTCAGGCAGAGGAAGCTATACTCATGCTTGTCAAGGAGATTAACGAGAAATCTGATGGAGTCTGGAAGACTATTGCTGCAGTGGATTACAAGTTTGATCTTCTCTTTTTTCAGGGATAAACAACCTCAAGGGCTAGGACAGTGGCACAGAAATGCAGATAATATCACTGGCTGTGAAGAAAAAGTGCAGCCATATGGCAGGCCCAATAAATGAAAGCAAATGAAAGTGAAGCAATCCATTCAACAAGACTATCATTGTGTGCTGTTGTACAAAATTGTCACTTTTTTTTTGTATTTGTAGGTTAACGTGCACTCTTTCTCCAGCTCCTTTTTATCTTATTTATTCAGACTGTATACTCTTTTGGAAAGGTCAGTCTAGTGTTAGGACTATGCATTGGATCCTGGAGCTGTCATAGTGCAAATGTTTAAAATTGAGTCTTTGAATAATAGATTGAATAAACATGGGGATAAAGATTTATAGCTGCTGGTGGAGTGTGGAATTTCTAAAACTGCAGAGTACACCACATAAAAAGGAAGGAAATTAAGGAGAATTTAGCAGCTGACAAAAAAGACATGCCCTCTAACTCTTTGATCTCAAAGACCACAAGCTTATTCAAAGAATATTTATCAACTAAAAAAATCATGCAAAAATTGAGATTGAGATTGTCAGAACTGGACATTTCCTTGTAGACTGCATGTTTCTTAAACAGGTCTTATTTGTGAATATAAAAACAAACAAAACCCCCACCAACCAAACAACAACAAAAAAAGAGATAATGATAAAAAAGCAGGATTTCAAAGTTCTCCTTTGTAATATTTATTGTATTCAAAAGCTATTGCTAGATAAAACATCACACATACATGAACATATACTAGATATACTATACATATATACTTATTTGCAAAAATAGGGCTATCCTAGAACAACCAGTAAGTAAAGTAAACCACACTAACACCCAACAGGATTAATTTCAGCGATAGCACATCTGCACTAAAAGCAGCTTTCTCACTTCTCAGTCTATGCTTTCTGAGTAAGATCAAGAAAGGATTCTGATGGTTTTAGCTCTATCCTAAAGCAAGATGATCACTAAATCAGATAAACTATTAATCTGTTTAAAGCTTGTTAGTCCTGTTTTGCCAAGACTGAGATGCTTTGCAGCAAAAAAACCAGCCAGGACTCTTCCTGCCAAGAATCAGACATCTCATGCATGTTTCATAAATGTTTCTCCACTGAAAAATCAAGGATTAAGCAAACACTAGTTCAGTTTGCAAAAGCTTCCACTAACGATTTTTAAAAAACTCCAAAAGAAATCTTGGTCCCATTTAAAGCAAAAGTAAATTTTACCTCTAACTTTTAGCCACAATACAAACTCTTTCAATTTTATATGTCATCTCAGTGCACTGAATATGCTGATGCCTATTTTTGCTACACTTGTTAAATTCCTAAATACCTAGATAGATGGCTTTTTACTATTAAGTAATATCTCCTTAAAATTTATGTAACTAAATCTACACTTACGCCTGCATTGATTGTTCATAGAAAATACTCACTTTAAGAAACTAAGGTTTCATAATAAAGCTTTGCCATTTATAACATATCCCCACACCCAAAAATTTTGTGAAATAGATCAGTTCTCAAGTAAGAACCTTTTCTAGCAAGATGAAAAACATTTCAACAGAATAGCAACATTGTGTCTAAAATAATGTTCATAAAGAGTACTCCTTTACTTAGAAAATCATAAATTTTATGCAAGAATGGAGAAATAATTATAAACATCATCAAGATTTGCTTTTCAAGTATGCTGGAATACCAACATGGACTATTAAAACACACTAAGAAATAGGCTTATCACCTGATATGCATTATGAGCATAACCACTGACATTGCACTTCACACAACTGGGAACTCAGTGGAGAGAAGATAAAGAGAAATTTTCCTTTCCAGGCGATAAAATGGCAAGACAGCTGCTCACAAACAGCCGCTGGTGACTGCAGTAACCTCCGCTGCTCTAATGATGCACAGATGTAGGTGCAGCTGGAAGGGCTTGAAGGGCTGGCACAGCACAGTGCTTGGTGGACCACTTCCAGCCCCAGCCACACAGAGCTCAGCCGAGAAATCCTGCCTTCTGCTTCCCCAACATGAGTGACTCTCCTTTAAGAATTGATGTCCCTATAGAGATTCAGCTGCAAAAGGACACACCATGCTCATGAAGAAGACCATATGCCATTTAACTATCACAGGATATGTAAGCTCTGTACTGCTGCATGAATGTCATCATATTAATGTGGAACATATCACCTGAAGTGCAAATATTAAAAAAAATTTCATGTGTGTGTACTATACCGATATATATCACGCACTGTGTGCATATGTGTGCACACTTTGGTAGAAAGTCTTTTATACTCACAGATGTACAAAAGAATCGCTTACTTGTAATGTCTGTTCTTTGTCCTGTTTGCATTTTGTAGCTTGCAAGCACAAAACCATAGAATTCCCATGGTTCTTTTTTCAGGAAATGGTCTAAATCCCTCAGTCTTGCCCTTTAAAATCATAAAGTATGTTCCAGACCACATAAATTCACAAGACAGAGGGCAGTGCCTCACTACAGTAATTGAGATGGCTCTTAGCAAGCCTGGACACCAGCAGCCGTGGCCTTAATGGCAGTGTGAAGTATCTCTGCTAGCTTGAACAGATGCCATGTGCTATGGTCATGGCTGGACTGCTACTAGTGCGAAAAAACCGGCTTGTTTTCCCAAAGTCACACTGCTGTGGGGCACAGGATTGTGCTGAACAAGTTTCCTTAAGGCTTAGGGTGTACTTGAAAGTGAGCCGTATGGTCCTTTAACTGACAGCATTAGCCAGAACATCCAAGTACACCTCTCACTAGAAATCAGAAGTTAATTTTTCTTCTCTGTTGGAAGTTGCATGCATTAATTAGTCCTAAGAAAATTAATATAATCAAGATTGCTTAAAAAAAGCAAGGTCTATTTGGCTTAGGAAACAGAGATAAAATGCAAAATAGTATGCATTCTACAGAATTAAAGTCACTGAGTCAAAAAATTGTGTGACAACTGAACTTGCTAAATTTAAATGTATTTGTGTGCATGTACAAAATAGTAAGTATATGAAGTAGCTCTAAGAGTTCTCTCTGACACCTTGGATTTTCAAAGCAGCTTTTATGAACCACCTCTACCTATCATGGTTTAACCCCAGCTGGCAACCAAGTCCCACACATCTGCTCTCTCATTTTCCCTCGGTGGGATGGGGGAGAGAATCAGAAGAGTAAAAATGAGAAAACTCGTGGGTTGAGACATAGACAGCTTAATAGGTAGAACAGAAGTCACAAACAAGGAATTCATTCACTGCTTCCTTGGGCAGGTAGGTATTCAACCATCCCACAAAAGCAGGGCTCCATCGCACCTAAACATTTCTTGGGAAGACAAACACCATCACTCCAAATGGCCTACTCTTTCTGCTTCTTCCCAAGATTTACGTGCTGGGTATGATGCCATATGGCGTGGAACATTCCTTTGGTCAGTTCAGACCAGCTGTCCTAGCTCTGTCCCCTCCCAACTCCTTGTGCACCCCCAGCTCGCTGGTGGGATGAGGAGCAGAGGAGGCCTTGACCCTGTGCAAGCCCTGCTCAGCCACAGCTAAAACATCCCTTTTATCAACATTGTTTCCAGCACAGATCCAGCACACAGCTTCTTTCTAGCTACTGTGAAGAAAATCGACTATATCCCCACCAAACTCTACTGAAAATCCAATCCTAAAGGGAAATGTTGATCTCATTGTAAGCAATCACAAAGTTTCACTTGACCACAGTGACATGAAAATATCATCATGGACATTCCTTCCTTCCTCACAGAACCTAAAATAGTCAACAGGCTCTTAATATAAAGCCTGCTGTAGCTGATGGGGAACTCTTTTAATTTCAACGGGTACCTTGCACAATAATACTGACTCTGGTTTGAAGCAAGTAACATCATATGTGTCCCTTCTGGATCTACAAAGATCTCTACTTGGTATTAACAGTATTTCAGTAGAAAACAAACCAAAACAATACAAAATACAAATACATTCGTTGTCCTTTACAGTTGCATTTTTAAGTTGAATATTTACTATATTCTTTCTCTATGTGGCACTAAATTTATTTGGTTTTATGCTATCAAAAAACATACAATCTTGAAAGAGCTAACAATATTTTATCTATTTAATGTACAGTGCTATTGTTCTGCCCAGGATATGAGAGCCCTTCTTTTGCAGAGAGAACAGGCTTCCATCAGATAATCCATTTGTTGCTAAACATTTTGGTGTCAAGAGAGTTTTCTGTTGAAAATGCTAAAAAGTTTTACTTGGATCACTTAACTTTTCTGCTTACTTGGAAATCTGGTGACACAGCTGTAATGAGATGTTGATGGGGAAATGCACTACTTCTTTTTAACGTAAAAGTAGCCAGTGATTCCAGCATGTCAGGAAATAGCATAGCCTCACAGAAGGAAAGCTCCTGACAAGAGGAAGATGTATGAGTGAAATGGATTTCTCAGGCTAGTAAGCAGAAACTCTGGCTATCTAGCTGAGGAGAGGATGAGAGAATAAAGTCTGAAGGCAAGAAAAATGGAGACCTTAAGCAACATACCTATACACATTTATATACTGCTGTCACTGAGCTTTTCTCGTTTTCAATAAATGCAACATACAAACAAACAAAAAAATCCATCCAATTTTCTGTGTCAGAATTCATGTACAAAAACATTTCCCTGTGACAATAATTTGTAATGGAGGAATTCATTATACTTCCACTGCATATTTTACATCCTCTGCTTTCCTATGCCTGAGTGAGTAGGCTGCTTGTTTCTGTCTCTCCATTCTCCTTGCTTTGGATGTAACAAATCTCTTTTTCTGAGGTCTCCAAATGCTCATTCTTCTTTCACATAAAAACTCTCTGTAATGACTGAGAAACAGTCAAATACATCCAAATAGAATTTCAGACACACTACTGGACTGTTTATTTTGCATTTAATGTGCACACAGGTAGATAATGGAATATTAAGCTTCATTCAGAAGAGCTCCACTGTTCCTGAAGCAGACTGTTTAAGCTCCATGAGCCAGTAAATGCAGCCACATGGCTCATTCGACTGCTGAGGCAAGCACCTACACTTCAGGATTTGGAGGTCTACTGCTATGTACAATATAAATCATGTCTACTGCCTGACCACTGCATACTGTGCTCTGTGGTGGAAATAGTTATTTGGCAAAATACTCTAAATTTGAGGATCTCATTTTAACTTTGCCCATGGTTCTCTATGCATTATCAGCCCAAGCGTAGGTTAATAAACTGTAGAATTTGTAAAAACTCAACTAATCTTTGCTCCAGCTACCAGGCCAGCTGAGAAAGATTTGCTTTGATATGGGAAACAGGAAAGGTTTGAGTAATCTTTTTTATCCTCACTCTGTAAACACTGCATGGCAGTCTAGATCACTTTTAAGTACTCAGCTGTTGTAGTCTGGGCCATTAGTCAACTCCTGACCTTATTCCCCTCTGCCAGGGATTGACAAAAGCAAACATTTGCCAGGGACCTGGATAAAAAGCGGGTCAGGTGGTGGTTCTTCACAATCCATCCATCCAACCATGAAAAAGTGTTCTTTCATATTCACGTGTTGTGCCACCAGCATAAAATAGCTCCTGGAAATTTTGTCTCCCCTTATTTTGGGGAGAGTCATAGCCAACTGCCTACTTTGCTACACTTCATTACAGAAAAAGTGACAGGGTACCTGCTTCAATGCTTTGAGTAACAATCTGCCAAAAAACTCTTTCTGGTGATGCAGGTGTTTAATTTTCATAGATAAAAATAAAGTTAGATTTAAGATGAAAGACCTTCTGAAATCCTTTTCCAGTTTGAAAGCATATGAAAAGTTTTGTTCAGAAACAGTAACATAGGCTGAGATATAAAATACTATGAGCTTAAACTAATATAAATGGTTACTGAGAATGAAATCAAAAGAAAGCATAAATTAAAATACATACAGTTCAGACACAGTTCACATATTTATTTTAGATTGTTGGAATGTTTTAGAAACTGCGCTGTTATGAGGTAATACAGAAAGAAAGAATGCTATTTTCAAAATTAGCCATTAAATTGTTTTTATTTTTATTTCACACTATGGCACTAATACAAACTTGTCATTAGTTATCTAAATTCAGAAGACAGTGCACTAGATCTTCTTCTGCAGTTATTCTGCTACTGTTTTTTTATTTTGCACAGTAACTTAAACCGATTGGAATATCATACTTTTGTCTTTACTCTCAGACTAATTCTCACTGCATCCTAATAGGCTAAGCAGTCATGGCAGGTGTAACAAACAACTTCTGCATTGTCAAATATATGCAGAAATGGAAGGACATAAACTAAGAAAGCTCCTGCACTAAATCCAAGAACTTACTGTAATTGATGTAAAACCTGAAGCAGTTCCATCTGCCTATTCCATCACATGTCTGTTGCTCTTTTTTTTCTCCTGGTATACTTCCTGAACTTACCTGGACTTTTATAAAGGGGTAGGAGAGAGGTGATTATCACATGTAAAAAAATCCCAAAAACTTTAATGATCCCTGGTCATTTTAAACACATTATTGCTAGCCTGAATTTTCCTCCCCTAAGCTTCCAAAAAAGCTAGGAAGTTAAATTTGTTCGACACAACATGAAGATATGAACATCCGAAGCAAATTATCCCCTTAACACTCTAAAAAATCCTAGAGACTATCATGAAGTGTAAGTGGAACTAGAGCAGGAAGTTTGAAACTGGGATGAAATTCCTCTTTCTTCATGTTAATAATGAGTTCTGCTATCTTTCTGCTCTCAGTGTAGGGGAAAAAAAAGCTATCAGTACTGAGGAAATCTTAGGAGATTCAACCCTATTTTTAAACAGCTAGGATCAAAATCTTCATTCAGACACACTGGTGCCACTCCATTAAATTCCAGCAGTGACACCACTGGTAGAAAAAGAATGGCACTCAGATTTTTCACCATTAAGTAATCTGTTTTCATTACCTTCTCAGCAGTTTGTTTCATTTGCCTGCAGTAGAGAAACTAAAATTAGAAAACATTTCATGTTCATAGTTAGTTTGCTTCTAATGTGAAAAAAACAAGTCTATAAATTTGTCTATTGGATTATGGCTTGTGCAGTTCTCTTGTAAAGTTGTCTTTACATTATAGTGATGAACTGTAAATGGTGTAGTGCATTATTTTGTCCAAAGTAATTCAAATTAATGACCCTAGAAATATTATTTTAGGTGACTGTTATAATGCATTGACAATACTCATGAATATTACCAGCAGAATTTCTTTTCTTCTTTGTAATGTATGCATTGCCATGTGTTAATAAACTATTTTCTGACCATCTTCAGAACTTGCTGCTCTTGCAGGAGTTCCACTTGCCAGTCTTGTGTCTGTTCTTGTAGCAAATGAATGTCAGGTAAATGCTGATAGCAAACTATCAAAAGTTTGAACACATTTTTCTTGCCTTTACTTGCATACACATGTTCACATTTCACATTACCTAAACCATCATTGATTCTGACTAAAAAGAGAAAAAAAAATTGAACAAGTGTTGACTCTACGACCGGGGCTAGCTGCCCCCCAGACCCCTTTGTCAGGGCCAGGCAGTCGACCCAGGATTCAGCCTGCAGCCACGAATTCAGCCGCTTCGGTCGGCAGTCGCCGCTGCTGGGGCTTCGTGCGAGCGGGCAGCTGCACGCTCTCCTCAGGGCAGAGGAGGAGGTGGTGAAAGCCCGAAGACCCCGGAGATGAAGAACGAACGAGGAGGGGTATCCTTCCTTGGACCACAGCAGGATTTATTAGCCGGATGCGGGCGGAAGAGATAACTCCTGGAGAGGACCCGCGCCGAGGGTTTTAAGGTGAGGAAAACCAGGTGGAGTTTAGGGCGAGAATCAATAGGAAGGGGGCAACTGGGAGGAACCAGGGTACAATCAACCAACGGGGTGATAACAAGGGGGAGACAGTCAGCATGCACCTATGGGGTGCCGAACAACTTGGAGGGTTCTGGAAGAAGAGGCATGGCTAGCTTTTGGTGGGGCGCGAGGCTTAAACTTGGGGACTGCCCAGAGATCCACCCTCCGATTCTGATTTGTCAATCCAGGGGAGAGCCCTGTCCGGATTGACAAGAGGTGGTCTCTGGAGCGACCAGGAGGATGCTCTGCCAGAGCACACCCCAACAAAGTGTAGTGATCTCTTAGGTTCTTCACTTTGTAACTGTGAAAATTATGTTAGCTTAGAAAGTCTAAAAATTACTTCATTGTTTCTTTTAAATGAAACTTTCAAAAAGGAGAAAAAGAAAAAATGCAAATGATTTTCCTGGTTCCAATAAATGTTACTCTGGATGCTAAAAATTGATTTGCTTCTCAAGAATGGAAGAGGTGTGTATTTTCTTGCATTGTACTAGCTCATGTCATCCTTACTAAGAAAGTGTTACGCCTTATCAACCACAGATAGTGGCACTTTGAAATTATTGAAAAAACCCCAAATTTCTTCCAAACCACACAGCACCAGAATTAGCACACATTTGGGAAATACGCCATCATAGCAATGTCCAGAGACACTTTTAAGAAGCTTAAAGATCAGAGGAGGAGATGAAATGATTTGGGCTTCACAGAAACTTCTCATGACTAAATGTGAAGACCACTTCTAAGGAAAAGTGAATAGATCACAACAGCGTGGAGTCAACCAACTTCTGGATTTCAAAAGAGAGGACTGAAGAGGAAGTTTTCTATTAAGTAATATTAAAAAAACCCTACCGTGGCAATGATGCTAGTGAACACCAGTTTTCTGTAGTTGACACAGACCTGTTGTGCTTCACTTTGTCCCGAAGAAATGGTTCTGTAGCTCATCCAGTTGCTCCCATAGTAAAGCTGGCCAGTCAGTAGAAACAATAACTTTGTCTGCACTTGCACATCTCTAATTTTTTTCAATTAATGCATTCAAAATACATTTTTTTAAAATTCTTTTAATAACTTCTCAATCTTTCTTCCTGACAAAGTATTACAAGTGAATCAGCATTAAACATACATTTCCTTATTTTAAAGGTCACTCAGTGGTCATGCACCAAACTAACTTTAAAGGTAAAGCAGCGCTTGAAAACAGATCTGAAATGTATTCCTCAGATGACATTTGGCTATAAATCCCACAAAAAATTTAAATTATTTTAATACCAGGCACACCCTTCTAATTTCTTAGAGGCAGCTAGATATTTTATACCCACAAGGAGCTTTCCTTACTGCAGGCAAACAAAAAATTTTTCAACATGCTGCATGGAGTATGTGTTCATGTGCCAGAACTATGGAAACCTGTAAATCTTTCTATCCTAAACGGGCAGAATTAATTTCAGATTTAATCACCATGCTGCATATCAAGACCACTGATAAGGAGGCACAGAATAACTCTGTTAACAGAAATCTGACAGTGGCAGGCACAATGCTGCACTGCAAAAATAAGAGATAAATCTTCTGTACGTGGCTCATGAAAAGGACACGAAGACCAGGTCCGCACTGACCATTCAAAAAAAATTCCACAAACAAAAAAATCTTCCACAAACGGAAATGGAGCAAGTATATCCATCTCAGTTGAAACCTAAGACAGCAGAATATCAGTCTCTCTCAGATAACACATCTGCTCAAACAAAATGACAAGCCACAGCCTTAATAAAGGATTTCACTTTTCCTACTAAATGATGGGATTTCATTGTTTCATAAAAGTTAATAGCCAGATAAATATAAGAAGATGGAATCCTAAGAGTACAAACTACAGTCATTTCTTCATGCCGTCTTCTGGGAATAGCATCTTTGGCTTCATGAAGAAAGATGTGTATTTTTAGGAGCAAGTATGCTGTAATGAGCAAAGACAAATAACACTGAATTAATTGCCTTTTGTTTCCTAGTCAATCCGTATTTGAAGATTTAAATAGCTTAAGTATTTGTTAAATATATTTGAAAAATGCATTTAAGTGCCTTTATTAAGAAAGACATAAGCCTATGCTTTCATCAGCTGTGCACAAAAGGAATAACCTTGTCTCACCTACGAGTCGGGTTTACTTCCTGGATATTGGTCTTTCTTAATGCCCAGAGAATCTGTATTTGAAGAGATAAAATCCAAACAAAGTGCCAGCTCGCAAGTTGTAAAACACACTTCCCATACACAATATACTTTTAAAACTGAACTAGTGTTGCAACAGAATGTTCTATTTGGATCCAGAGAGCAACCATTCCCAAGGACACCGAGAGGCTTTGCCCACCAATGTAATCATGTCTCTCATAACACACATTTTCTTATTCACACTTCATGACAGCCTCTCAAACAAGCAAATGAAAACTGTGAGTGAATCCACCAGTTCAGTACATAATGAAAGGATAATCTGAACTGCTACCAAATAAACAACATCCATTTACCTACAAGATTTTTCCATATAAAATATGAAGTCTTTGCAAATATGTTATTTTGCAATTACCACAGAATAGTCTTTCTTCTCCAGAAGTTCTTGCTGCTTGATTTGACTTTATTACTCGTAATAGTTGGTATACTTATCTACATTCTTGGAGTCTACTTTAAGCAGACTATCAAGATAAGAACAGCTGCACTCTGTCATATAGTCCAGAATTAATATCCTTTATCCAAGGAAATGCGAGATGCTCACAGTAAAGCACAAAAAATCTGCCGTAAGTTACAGACTTGCAAAGGTATTTTGTTTTAGTCTTCCCATAGCAAGACTCAGCCAAGTACTAAAGTGTAAGATTCTGCCCTTTCTAAAAGGTATTTTTGTTCTTACATGAATAGCTAATTATGTCCCAAAACCTGTACCCTCTCCTGCTATGTGCTTCCCTTCCTTAAAACTGTGATGCACAGGAAATCTTGAGAATGTTTGTAGAATTTTATTTTTTAAATATTGAAAGTTGTCTGTTTATTAAAAAAACCTGCTTGACTTGAAAAGAAAAAACAAAAGAAAGAAAAGAAACAAAACCTTTTGGAGAGCTCAGTCTGGTTTTTTGCTTCCCTCCAGCAACATATGGCAACATCTGTTGCCTCCCTGATGGATAACGACTCGTTGGCTTTTGACTTTTCTGCAACCAGAACTTCTTAAAGTGGCAAGTAGATAAATTCAGGTGCAATTAAAAAAAAAAATTTATGCACACATATAAATACATGCCTTCAAGTTCTTGAAATTTGCTATAACTGCATGAACATGCAATTATTTTTCTGAGATCAACACACTGAGCATAAAGCCCATCACAACAACTTTGCTTTCTTGTCCAGGAAACATAAACTGGCTTTTGCTTACTGACAAACCATACAGCAGAAACTATTAATATGAGGATATTGTCATTTTGCAAAATGAAAGAGCAGACACTTCAAGTTTTAAACATTTATTAAGCCTCATCAAAACAGCTTCAAACACATGACCTAGTGCTGTGTGAGGCAAATTTGATTTTTTCCTGGATGATTAAGCATGACACTTGTGCGGATGGCTTCCGGAAGACCTTTCTGTGCAGTGTATGGACATGATTGTGTTTTCAGAAGTCAGGACGGTCCTTTTTCAGTCTACTGTAGTCCACATTAACCGAGTAGAACTAGGAAAGAGAAAGGAAAAAATATTAGTTAAGAAGCTTGACTCCACATTTTCCCTGGTATTTACTAAAAATATGCATCATTGAACTCACATCAGGAAATTGAAATAATATTTTGAGTCTGTGAACTGGACAGTAATAAAAACTTTTGATAAGCAGTAACTTTTTAATATTAATTCTAGACCCAGTATTAGAAGCTCTGCATTTAAAATGAGGCAGTGCTCATGTCTTCTACTACAGAAAACCCACAGTATCTCTTCTTAACCCCCAGAATTAGAAGTCCATTCAGATGAACTTTTTACAGTACTGCTGAGTTTATCCATTTTGCTCAAAATCTATGGCTCCTGTATACTGAAGGCAAAAGCCAGCTTGCCAAGTGGCACAAAGCACAGTGCCTGTGAACAGACAGTGGCACAAAGGAACATTTAGAGCAGGGCTGCAAAAGCCAAGTTTGGTTTAAGTAGCTGCATCTAGAACTGCAAAGGATGACAAGAAGGAATGAAAGTAAGAACAGATCTTCTAACACACTCAGTTTATATTATTGTAATTGGATCTTGTTACAAGCAATCCAGAACAACCTGAAAAGGGACTGGGGACAATGAGTTTACAAACTGCATATTTTGGCACCCCAGTCTGACTTGACACCAAGCACGTACAATTTTTCTTAAAAAAACAAAAGGAAGAAAAACACGTAACTATTAGCTTCATTATTTTTAGTTATACCAAATTTTTAATTTTTTTAACTTTCTCAAAGAAAACAAAACAGCCTACAGCACATTCAAATTACAGCTTTCTGTGCAACTCCTACAGTAATAATCAGGTCTTCAACTCTTTTCTTTGGAAAAAGACTAGCGTTAATATGACAAAGAGAAGTTTACAATAGAAAAAAATCTCATCAAAAGCTAAGACTTGTATAAAAAGAACTTTTTACTGAAGAGTCATCCTCAAATTAGAGTACATGTCCTTTTCATTTCCCATATTGCAGATTTGGAAAAGAATGTCCCCAATGATACACACACCCAAATATGGAAAACCCTGAGGCTGTGTCTGCATGTCAAGGCAGAAGGGGAATGCTACAGAAGTTATGCACTCTTCAAAAGAATTTGTGCTGTGCACTATGCTGGATTTGCCAAGTTTAAATATTTACAAACCAACAACATTCCAGAACTGGCAATGAAAACAAAGAATGAAATGTTCTTCATGGACTTTCAAGGGAACTGCAACCTGTTTTATTTTGGCAGTGTGGGGTTTTTCTACCTATTTCAATGACTGGAATAGCAGTATATGGTATCGAACAAGACACTAGCTTTGACAACACAGTAGGTTTGCTTTTTTTGTAGCTTGAGAATAATTTTAAAATATTCTTAACAGCAATCCACTAAAATAGCACTTCTGTAAAACATGATTAAAACATGATTTGTGTCCAGAGAAGGGCAATGAAGCTGGTGAAGGGTATAGTGTGTAAGTCATATGAGGAGTGTCTGAGGGAGCTGTTGTTGTTCAGCCTGGTGAACAGGAAGCTCAGGGGAGACTGTCACTCTCTACAACTCCCTGAAAGGAGGGTGCAGCCAGGTAGGGGTTGGCCTCTTCTCCCAGGCAACCAGCAACAGGATGAGAGAACATAGCCTCAAGCTGCATCAGGGGAGGTTCAGGTTGGACATCGGGAAGAATTTCTTCACTGGAAGAAGGACTGTCAAACACTGAAACGGACTGCCCTGGGTGGGGGTGGAGCCATCATCCCTGAAGTGTAGAAGAAATGACTGGACATGGCACTTAGTGCTGTGGTCTAGTTGACAACATGGTGTTCAGTCAAAGGTTGAACTCAATAATCTTGGAGGTCTTTTCCAACATAAATGATTCTACGATTCTAGGATTTACGTAAACTACCAAATGGTATAGACATCTTTGCAGGCTTCCTCATTAGTTCAACGAAATTAGTTGAATATCAGCTAAAGAACATTTGTATTGCATCCAGTTACTTACAATACTGTTTTGTATTCAAAAGATCAACTGCAGAACTGAATTTTTGGTTATGTTAAAACACTGACATTTTCCTGCAGTGCTTCTCATGAATAAAGGCCAGCAGCTTAGAGCTTAGAAAACTGTACTTCAGAACTTTTAGGGTTTTGTCCTTCTCCCTGTAGTTTATTTCTGAGTATTATGAGCCAGTAAATTCTTCCTCTCACATATAGTTCCTCCTTTCCTTACAGTGCAATAGATATGACTGCTTTCATATAGACTTTTTTCACCCCATTATCAACCATCATTAGGAAGGTTTTAAATCTCAAACTCAGCCATCTCTGCTTAGAGTTCTAGATACTAACAAATGATGCACAGAACAAATACATCACTCATTCAACTACTCTCCTATATAATCAAACATCCTAAAGCAATAGGCTACACCTCTAATATTATGCTTCCTAAAAACCTGTATTTCTCATTTTACCTTGTACTGGTCACTGGGAGACAATTTGTTCCAAGGTTCTGGGTTATTTTTCTTGTCCCAGCTATTGAGAGAAATGCAAGATGTGAGACAATATTAACATTATCTTCAAAATTTAAAAAAAAAAAAACAACTTCATATATGTACTGTGGTTATTAAGTCATGGAGTCACCCATCCAAGCAAGTTTCCACAGAAAAAGGCACCATACTTTTTCAGCAGTCTCTAAATACCATGGTAAACAAAGAGATCTCCAAGTCAAGGAAGGCTCCACACACTTAATGTCAGGTGTTACTGGATCAAGACATTAAGGCCTTCAGGAACACAAAAACCAAGGCAGTGGAGTGTAATACATCCAGCAAGAGGACTGGCACTGGGGATTACTGTATACATACCTGACATCAGGGTTGAACATCGCCAAACGCATGAGATACAGGCCTGCACCGACACCTCCAGATCCAATGATCACAAACAGAGGGATCAACTGATGTAACAACAACAAAAAAATTTGTTATCATACTATGATATAGCAAAATAGTATTGATACATAGCACTTCTGACTGCAGCTATGGCAAACCAAAGAACAATCTTACAGACTTTGAGCCACAAAAACGTGGCCCTCTAAATCCCTGGCATAAGCGCCTTGTTTGCGGTACATCCCTGAGATCATTGAGGAACCAGCAATTATGAAGAGGCAGGTATAAAATACCACTACTACCAAAACCAAACCAAAAATCCCGTCACCGCGCGTTTCTGAGAGACAAACATCGGTCCCTCCACTGCCAAAACAGCCCCTACCGTCTGTACTCAGATTACAAACTAAAAACATCAGAGTGGGAGCGTGGGGGCAAACTGATGCGCAAGAAGAACACAAAGGCCACCTCGAGCCTTGCAGCACAAGCAAGGCCGCAAAGACCGGAGGAAAAGGGGACCTGACCGTGTGTGCTCAACCAGCTCCGGCCGGTCCAGGAGCCCGGCATGCACAGGAATACCAAGGGACGGATGGGCGAGGAGACGACCGGCGCCGCCGGGGGCACCGAGGGGCGGCAGGGGAGGGCGGGCGCGGGGCCAGGGCCGGGTACTCGGGCCCAGGTACTCACGGCCGGGTGCTTCTTCGCGTGGGTGAGGATAACGCGCAGCACCATGGCGGTGGTGGCGATGCGGTGGTGGCGGGCTGGTGGCGGCGGGTGCGGGCGAAGGCCTCGCTCTCTGCAGGCTCCGCAGCGCTGCCTCCCCCTTCAACCGCCGAGCCCCAATGTCACCGAGGCCCCCGCCGCGGCAGGTGCCGCCGCCGCAGCCCGGATGTAG
>VZTE01005071.1:438556-459137 GCA_013397775.1 Eulacestoma nigropectus | reverse complement strand
CGCGGGCAGCGCCTGCGCCCGGGCTGCCCCCGGCGGGCAGGGCACCGCAGCCTCCGCTGCCCGGCCCTGGGGGCTGCCCGCCTGCCGCCCCTCTCTCAGAACGGGTCCGGTTGGACGGGACCTCAGTGGGTTATCTGGTCCAATCTCCCTGCCCAAGCAGGGTCATCCTAGAGCACGTGGCAGAAGATTGCATCTCGACGGTTCTGGAATACCTCCAGTGAGAGGGACTCCACAACCTCTCTGGACAGTCCGTTCCAGTGCGCGGTCAACTGCACAGTAAATAAGTTTTTCCTCGTGTTCATCTGGAACTTTCCTGTGCATTAGTTTCTGCCTGTTGCTTCGTATCCAATTGCTTGGCACTACCAAGGAGAGCCTGGCTCCATCCTCTTGACATCCTCCCGCTTTAGATTATTTGTAGATATCGATAAAGTCCGCTTTCAGTTGTTTCCTGTCTAGGCTGACAGGCCCACTTCCCCCAGCCTTTCTTCTTAAGAGAGATACTCCCCTAATTGTCCTCGTAACCCTCCACAGGACCGGTTCTAGGAGCTGCCTGCCTTGTGCTGAGGAGCCCAGAGCTGGGCACAGCACTCCGGGTGCAGCCTCACCAGGGCTGAGTAGAGGGGCAGGATCATCTTCCTCAACCTGCTGGCAATGCTGTTCCCAATGCAGCCCAGGATACCACTGGCCTCCTTGGCCGCATGGGCACACTGCTAGCTCGTGGACAACTTGTTGTCCACCAGGATTTTCTCAGCGCGGCCCTCACATCGCATGAGAGCTGTTGCCACAGCGACATGGGGCAGAGCCCGCCAGGGCCTTCCCGAGAGGCGCCTGACGGCTCCCTGTGGCATCGGGACTGCTGGGAAGGGGTGTGCTGGTGGTGGGTATGTGCACACCCGTGTCTGCCTCTCAGCTGGGCTCCCTTCACAGGGGAGGCCTGACCACTCCTTCGGTAACCACTGGGTTAAAAGCCGAAGGGGTGGTTTAAAGGTGAGGCAAAAGAGTTAGAGTTTCATTGTCCTGAAAAAGATACACGGAATGAAATTTGTCATAAACTGCCAAGATAATTATTTTGCTGCGGTCAGGTTGGCAAAAGTTGGGTGTGTACATGGCATTGAGACAGCCCTTTGATTCTCAAAAGCAGTTTATAATGACATATTACATATAGGTGATTGTCCCCATCTACTCCAGCTGGAGTACTGCATCCAGCTCTGGGGTCCCCATTACAGGAGAGACACGGACCTGCTGGAGCAAGCCCAGAGGAGGCCACAAAGGTGATCAGAGGGATAGAGGAAAGGCTGAGAGAGTTGGGGTTGTTCAGCCTGGAGAAGAGAAGGGTTATGGGATGACCCATTTGCAGCCTTCCAGTACCTGAAGCGAACCTACAAGAAAGCAGGAAATGGACTTTTACAAGGACATGTAGTGATAGGACCAGGGGGAATGGCTCTAAACTTAGAGAGGGTAGGAAGAAATTCTTTGCTTAGAGGGTGGTGAGGCACTGGAACCGGTTATTCAGAGAAGCTGTAGATAACGCATGCCTGCAAGTGTTCAAGGCCAGGTTGGATGGGGCTCTGAGCGACCTGCTCTAGTGGAAGGTGTCCCTGCCCATGGCAAGGGGTTGGATCTAGATGACCTTTGAGGTCCCTTCCAACCCGATCCATTCTATGATTCTATAATATTTTGGCCAAGGTTGCTTTAATTATTTAAATATGGCTTGAATTTAATTATTTTTCTAGTTATATAATTTTAAATGAGCAGCATGGCTATTTATTGTATAGTACTGTGTCCAAGTGCTGCCCTATTTTTTTCTCCGTTTCTGTGTATCTTGTACAGAATTGGGAACTTGATGCCTATCTTTAGATAGTATCACCAGCCACTTTGATGTGTGATTTCTTTCACAAAAGGTAGCCCAAAAGGTAAATTTGTCCCCCACGCATTAAAAAATTCATTATTAGGTAAAAGGAATCATCATGCTACTAACCTAAGACAGAAATAGTCCTTTTCCTAGGTTAGAAGCAAAATAACTTTACATGAATGCACTTAGTTTCTGTGGCTGTATAACAAAGAAAAATTCTAAGGTAAAAAATAACAAAGTGGCAGAGAATAAATATATTGAAGCAAATGGATGTCTTCTGTTTCACTCACTAGTTCCACAGACTGGCTTCTGCTTGTTTTCAAACATTGTCTCAAATTGTCTCTGTTACAAATTCTAAAAAAAAAAAAAAATTAAAAATCATATTTCTTGCAAATCATTCAAAAGTCCATTTTTTTTCCAGATTGCCAGAGCCAGTTTAACCTGGGTAACAGCTAAGTTTGGTAACTTGTACAGATGCATTTGACAAATCACTGGGTGGCACAAGAAAAAAATTGTTATGCCAATGTTTTCTTTGGAGCGATGCAATCTTATTGCTTGTCTCCCTCATTTGTTTCAGAGTTGATGTGCAAAAAAAAGTGCAAAAATTCAGAGGCTTCAAGTATCCTGTTTCTACACTACTAAGGAAAGATCATCAGAGATACATTATTTCCACTAGGCTATGCCTTGGGCACATATTTTTAGGAAAGACATCATGATTTTTATATGCTTCTCAGTATAATTTTTTCATAATGATTTATAGTTTTTGCTGTCATCTTACGCTTTTATGAATTTAAAGAGGCATAGTACCTGATCAATTTGCAAAATTTGTCATGCATTTCACGGGCTTTCATAAATTTTCATCATTGTGTACATCAGCTTTCATTGCCTGGACCTGTATGGCTCAGCTGCTTCATTGTTCATTTATATGTCTTATTATTGGAATTTTGTGTATGGGTATGAATTTTGCAGACATAAAAAAATTAAAGTTTGAAAACAGTCAGAAATCAGATTTTTTCATTCTAATTTTGAAAATTGCAAGTTAATATTTTTAAATTTCACACAATGCCAGCATTGCTAAAAATGCAACCTCTCACTTGCTTCACTTGGCAAAATTCTGAGTATAAACTCAAGCCATGGCATCTTGGTGATGGATCCGTGGTTCTGAGAAATACTTACTTAGCTGCCAAGTTTGAGTGGTTGTACTATGCTATAGTTATATAAATTGTATGGGTTAATATATAGTAATGCTGTCAATGTATTGGCCATACTTGAAGACAAACAATTTTCTTTAACTTATCAACCCATTCCCAGAAAGACAGTGAACACTGGATAAAGGTAGATAATTTTGCCACTCTTTTATCTGTTGCTTAGCTACTCAAGCTGAAAGTAAACACATTTATTCCCTCTTAAGGTTTGGTACCTTTGAGTTCACACCTGACAATTAAACTTATGATCCTTTAGTTAGACATGTCACTTCCCTTAATCTGAGTAAAGTTATTTTTGTGTAGGTTTCTGCTTTTTAAACAAGTGAATGCATAAATCCTTCAGATATTTTGGCAAGTTTTTGTGATAAACCAGTCTGTTAAGAGCTAGGGGCTAGACTTGCAGTAGTGCTCAGTACTACTGAAAAATCAAGTTCTCAGGTTATTCTGGTGCTGTGTCATTTATTTTTTCCTCTTGTCTTTTGTTCTCCTGTACAGCCTCACCTCATGGCTTCTGTCTCTCACTGTCCCTCTTTGATTGTTACTGTACCTTGTTCCTGTCCTTAGGCTCATTTGAGCTTTTGATTTCAGAAACTTTTCTTCTATTCCAGATGCTTTGTTTTATTTTTTGGTGGCCTTCCTGTTTCTAAAGTCTTTATTCCTCAAACCTTACCTGTCAATATGAATTTATTCATAGAAATCTGCAGATTTCTAATCTGTTCAACATAAACTCTGGTGTACTTTTTTTTTTTTTATTTAAAGCAACTGATTTTAGCCACAGATATAATCTGGTCTGATCTCCTGAAGAACAAGAATCAGAAGTCATAATAAAATCAGACTGTTTGAAGAATTGCACTCTTAAGGTTTGACCAAGTCACTTCATTAAAAAAAAAAAAAAAAAACCAGACAAAATTATAGCCAGTTTGAAGTTACATATTCTACTTGGAGGAAAATAGGAAGGAAAGATTACTAGATTTGGGGATGTTCCAATTGGTCACTGATCAAGAAACTAAATTCATTGTGAATTGTCCTATAGCATTAGGACATTTCTCTGTTAATCAGAACAATGTATAAACTGAAGATTTTCCGTAGGTCTCATCAGATTTGGTAAAAAGGCAAGGACTTTTAAAAATAATTCTTAGCAGAGAAAAGGAGGAGAGCAAAGGAACTCACCTTGCTCTCTCTAGGAGACCAAAATATATTAAAAAACTTTGAAAAAAAAAAAAGTAAATGTAAAGCCTAGCTTTCATGCAACAAATACACAGGGTTTTTTTGTGATTTTATTTTATTTTACGGTTTCTTGTTCCTGTTTGTATGTCTGTTCCCTCTGTTGTACATCCTTGTATTCCTTTCTCTGCACTTAGCAGGGGGCAACAGCAGAACAGGATATATGTGTGCAGACCTCTGCCAAGGCCATTTGGAGTAGTTTGCTTACATCTTCCTTAACATCTGACTTGTATTTGGTTCTAACTCTGAAATGGAGTGGCTGCATATTCTATTCCTGCATCCCTGGTCTAATGGCAGTAAGGAAGCATGGGCGTCTGAGGCGGACAGATAGGGACAGTAACATTTCAGTGTAGCAGCTTGTGATAAAATCTTCCATTAAGTGTAAACATTGCAATTGTTCTGCAAAATAAAAAACCTTAAGAATTTCATAATTTTAGAGTTAGTTAAGTCAAATGCTATGCTTATAGAGAAAAGAAAAAGTAGAAAGAAAAAAATAAGGTTAGAAACCAGATTTTTTTTTTTTAAACTGCAACAAAAATATGTCTAGCATTTAAGAAACTATGGTGAAAGGAAGTAAACTACTGGAATCTGGAAACTAACAGCACAAGGGCTATAACAAAGAAGAAATTAAAAATTAATGGTACTGAAATGTATAGTATGGAAATATTCTACTTCTCTCATTTGTGTCTGTCAAAAATATGCGTTGATAAAGGTTCCTGTCTCCATATATCCATTAAAAGTACACAATAATTTTATACAATTTAGGGACATGTTATGTAGCATAACTTGCTATCAATCATAAAAGCAAAATTTTTGTTAAATAGGCCTCCTAGACATCTGGAAATGAAAAAAAAAACGTGGCAAAAGTGATTGTATGTTCTATCACTAAAGGAAGAATTGTTTTATAGAGTTTATAATCTGCTCAGCAAGTCAAAGAAAAATACTCTATTAGGACAGAAAAGCTTTTTTAGTTCACTTGCACTTATGTATATAACTTATAATTATTCATTTATATTGCAAATACAAATTGTGTCCTGGGTTTTTACAGTGCTATTTGTAAACTTCAAGTTATGAGCCCAAATGTGCAGATTTTCTGTAATATTATGCTTTTATTAAGTGTACAGTTATACAGACTGCTGTAGCATTAAAGTAATTATAATTGCTTTAAAGCAGGTAAATCCTCACTGTAAAACAAAGGCTTTTATTTTAAAAAGAAAATAAATACACTCTATACAAGAGTGACTACATGAATATGTGCTATTTAGCAAAAGTGAAATTAGCAGTAATAAAATGAAGCAATAATTTTTCTTTCCTGAACTGAAGCATCTTCTGACAAAATGTGAATGTATTCGCAAGTATTTAAAATTTTGTCCTTGAATATAATTTTTATAAAATCCCAGTTCCTCAGCTATTGTAAGTTGTTATTATTGAATCTGCATAAAAAGATCTAGAGGGAAGTTCTTTGTTTGTCCATACAGAGTATAAAAAGAATCATTGTTCGGGACATTTCTTAGCATAAAAATGTTCCATGCATAGAAAACCTATTGAAGTGTATATTTCACAGTGAACCAGGTGGCTGTGTGGGTTGTTCATAACACAGAATTGAGGGTTTGTCTCTGCCAGTTAACAGATAAAAATCTGGCTCAGTACATTTTCTCTAGAGATTTTGGAGGAGCATTGACTGGGACTGTGGGCAGAACCTCAGGTAACAGATCCCACAAGAGCAAACAGGTCACCAGCAAGAGTTTCTCTTATCTACGGAAAAGAAACCTTTTCATTTTAAAGGCTTCAGTAGTTATGGGAGAGAACCAGAAACAAAATAATAAGACATTCCAAACAGATAAAAATATTCAGGTTCAAATACTAATATTTATAAAATATATGTTGGGGAGGCGGGGTTTAAATGCAATATCATTCCATGACTATTAGGAACAGAAAGTAAGACGAATGACAGTGCAAAAGCATAACAGCTGAGAATCAAGTATTAAAAATGAAATTAATTGTGGTCCCTGTCCATGCTTACTTTCTAGGTTCAAAAGAGCAAATGAAAATAGCTGGTCTTTATATTTAAAATATAGGTTTTTTTAAGTTACATAATCTGCCAAAACGTAGGATGCAGAAATACACGCCCCACACAGCTTTCACCCAGCTGGATGGCTTGAATCTGACCAGAAGACCACAGGAAGTTACTGGAATGATCCCCCTAAAAACACTGCTGATCCAGTGCCCTTTTACAGATAATCTCTTTCATGGAATTGCATCCATAGCACCCCTGTAAGCTGCTCTTGTGTTTGATTTTAAAAACTCCATAATAAAAGACTATCTGAACTCCATAAATAAAAGATAAGTTTAATGGATCAATAGAAATTTAAAATCTTCACTAAAAATGTAAGCAGAACTGGTACCTGAAACTGTTTTTAACTAGATGCTGCTTCAACTATTCAGAAACAACTTACAGGAGACAAATTAAAGGTGCTTCTGTTTCTATGCCTGTAATTGTCTCAAGGCTTTTGATCTTTCATCTTAATATAGAAGGTAAAAGTATGCTTTTTAGTTTCTGCTATGGAGTAAGGAGAAACATGCTTGACTAATACTTCCAGACCCATTCTGTCATTTCTTTTACATATGCTGAGGAAGAAATAGACAGTTCTTATGAGTCTTCTGCTCTGATGTTCAAAATTTGAGCTACCCTTTGGTTAATCTTTTCTTTGCACATCGTTTTAGCAAAATGTACTCACAGCTGATTTTTTTTTTTTTTTTTATGCTGGGAATCTATACCAACCGAGACAAGTCATGTATTTCCAGGTCTGGCATCACAGTTAAAGTCACACTAGTAAAAACTATCATATTTCATCAGCTATTGGCAAATTATTTATAAAACTTTGATCAGAGTTTGCTCTCTGATTAAAGCTGTTCTCCTTTGCTGGAAAATAATAGTTTGGTATTGACAGCCCTTTCCAGGACATATTTCTGCTTAGAAGGAACTGCTGCAGCTGCCACAGGAGTGACTCAAGCAGACAGTCTGGGATCAGAGCAAACTGCTTATAGGCAGCTTCTGAAATGTCGGAATACACACACACACACACAAAGTATAATTGACTGTGCAATAGCTGTAAAGAATGATACGTGAGATCTCACGTTCACTATGCATTCCAAATATTAAAGAGAACAATATAGTAATAACAAAGAAACATGAAAACTATGCACATTTATAAAGTATAGTCTTATTGCTGTGGCACTATCTGCAAAAGCTGGGCCAACAAAGGATTACTCAGAATAGTATAAATACATTTTGTATTCTAATTTATTTTTCTGTATTTTTTAATTCCATGGAGAATGCCAGTATTTAAATGGAACCACATTTTGTAGAAAGAATAAGGCTTCCAAATCTAACAGTTTCAATAAGCCAAAGCTTGTTCTCCTTTAAGACAGTGATAGAGCCTTTAGAGGACAAGATGAGACATAATTCTGATCAAGCTATTTTCCACAGACCTAGGCTACAGAAAAATCTCATTTGTCTTCCACTAACAAGAGCCGTATGCTTTTGTTTTCTTTATGGAAAGGGTAACAAGGGATTCCTGCGATTTATGAACAGGACAGATACTGCTATTTTGGAAGCAAGGATGTTATTCATGTAGTTTCCAGAGAAAACATTATTTGCCTTTCTATCCTGCTATAGTTTTTAGAGGAAGGTTAGTATTTGTGAAGTAGAAAGGATTACCGAATAGAAATTGCAAAAGAATGTTTTTCAGGTAGTTGAGAAATTCAGTATGTTTTATGCATTGCAGCAAGAAGAGACACATCATTCCAGCTGCTAATACCAGATGACAGAATTATTATTGATTACTTTAGGAGTCTTTGGATCATGTTCCAGATCCTGCCACTGTTGGGTGACACAGAGCCACCTGAAAAGGATGGGGGTGGAGTGTGTTTTGCATCTGTTTCAGTGAATGACTGTGCACTGGGGGCAATACATTCCATAGAAGTTTAGAAATGCAAAAGTTAGGAGTTATGCAAGTCTTGCTTCTGAAATCTGTAGAAAGACATGGGTGGTTCCCAGAGGCAATCTAAGCTATAGTTAGAATAAATCACTCTTTCAGGATGTCATATTTGGCCTTTGCCAAAATCACTGGAGATAAAAGCTGATGCACAGGGATAGACTTTGGTTGCATTTGAGAAGGTGTTTCTGGATAAATCTCATGCTTCAGAGCAAAACCAAGATATCTGCAGTATCCTGATATGAACCTGGTGAGACCTGGAGTGCTTGTGCAGAACATCTAATAATATCTGTTTCTTGCTATTTTCACATGGTTCATGCTGTGCAAAACCATTAGTTTTGGTGTTCCTCCTATGAGGGCTATGACATCAGACACCACAAGGGCCGATGAGTTTTGTAAGCAGCCTGATTTAACAAACAGTGGCATATAACTGGGGATAAGCAATTGATATATTAGCAGTGGTTTAAACCTTTCCGTGGCTTTATCAGATGAAGTGTAATTCAGACATAAACAAAATTGACATAGGAGGGCAGTGACAGGTTCTTGTAAAGAACCTCTAAGCCACTGTCCTTTTGCAATATCTCAAATTACTACATTTCTTTGAATCATTAGTACTTTACGCAGATAATTTCTAGCATAGTGGAACATGAAATACAGCTTGTCTCCTTTCTGGGTAAATAATAAATAAATATGCTGTACTCTATTTGGGAGAAGGCAGATAGACCATGTTTCAGCTTGGATGCAGATTAAAGTGCTGCATCCACACATTTTAAAGAATGACATTTTTTGTCAATGCTTTTGTCTAGCTTAGTACAAAACTTAATGTTCTGTTCATAAGAATACAAATTATCCCAAGATCTCTCTTTAATAAATCACAAAAGCTTTATCAAAAGGTACATGAAAGTAATTGTCTTGGTTACTCTTAAGTTTTACTAACTCTTTTTTGAAACATCTACTCAGTTAAAAATTTTGTGATGTACCACTTATTGAGAAGTAGTATTCCCATGCCATCCTTTCTTTAAATACAGCTTCATTTCAATGTAGGGAATTGTATTATTATATTTATGGGAAAAGGATAATAACGTGCTTTGATGTGGGACTGAGCTCATCCTTCTCCTTTGAGTAATATATACAGCGTATCTGTAAGATTCACATTGTGTGATTGCATGAAATATATAACTGTAATCAGACTTCTGAGCAGGAATTTATTTTATTTGAACAGCAGACTCCTGACTGAAATGAAAATTATGTGAAGGGGAGAACTACAGCATGTCTTGGTATTTCTTCTTATATGTTCTAAGACATCAAAATCTTTCTTTCAGAACTGGCAGAACATAAGAGTTAGCATATTTAATTGAAAAGGAGCTTCATAGCATACTTTGTTTTTCTTCTGTGAAAGGCTGTTTTCTCCTTACATTACACAAGAAAACAGATTAAAGACAACAGAATGTTTTGTTTGTTTACTTGCTGGTTTTAGAACATACTTGGTCCAAAACAGTTGACTCCTGTCTTTCACTAACCTATTTGTCTAACTTACAAGCTTGTATACTTTGGGATGTTACTCCATTGATGCTGTCTTTGCCCATCTGTTTTTCCAGTTTGGGACTTGCCCTTAAGAAACACCTCTTTCAGGCTGCCATCCCTACTTATGGAGACATAAGCAGAACAGTAGCACCTGTGTGAAAGCTGTCTTAACAAACACGTAGTACTCCTAAAGTGTTCAAGCACCCAATACTCTTGTCTTTTCTCTGTGGAATGCAGAACAGATGCAGATAAAATAAATACATTTTAAAACTGGTATCTTCTGCAAGCATAATTTAAAATGCTGGAGGTCTGAAAAGTAATATCCTTGTCAAAAATATAGGGGATATATTTACACAACCTCTTCCCAGCAGAATCATTACTAATTTGGAAAAAAAAAAAAAAAATAAAAAAAAATTCCTGCAAGANAGCTCAGGGATCTATGATATATACTTGACAGTGAATAAGATTATTCCAAAAATCAGATAGCTGCATACTAAAATTTAAAAAAAAAAAAAAAAAAAAAAAAAAATTCCTGCAAGAGGCCAGTCTGGAGATGAACTACTTTTTCTAACTGAAATAAATAAGTCCTTACAAGAACAATCTATCAAATCAAACTTGAATTCAGTGTATTTGTTTGTTGTGCAAAACAAGCTTTCATTAAAAGTTGGCCAAATTTAAATAACTTGTGATTTTAAAAACAGAAAATTCCAGTGCAATGAGTTTTAAAAGAAGTAATCTACATTGCATTTTTAAAGAAGCAAATCAGTACACTGGGAATTTTTGCTCCCTGTCTCTACCTCTCTTCTCTCTTATTTGATTTGGAAGGGGAGATAGCATGATTTTCAAGATTGTGGTTTTTTAGATTGATTTGCTGGTATACAGTCTCATGACTGCAGAATCTGGAAGAGAGAGAAGAGTCTTTTGAGGAGCAATAGAAAAGACTGTGCACTGTGGATTCCACAAATCGTTTTTCTTTAGAGCTGCCTTGAGTCACAGAAGACAAGTAAATAATAGTGAGAACACAGACAGGTATGCTTTTATTACATGGAACAGTAAAGGATGTAATGAATAGCTTAGGCCAAAGTAACACAGTCATTTTAATTCACAGTAAGCTTAAACTGCTACTTGGAGACAGTTTTATCCATCCTTTGACTTTGGGTACTCATGTTTCAGCACCAGTTCACATAAGGCTGTGCAGAAGAGATGAACAAAAAAGGTTTTATATGGACCAGTTCCAGGTCAGCGCTAACTACAAGTGTAAAAGATGTAATTGCAGAAAACATCCAGGAGAAGTGAATGGGAGAGGGGCGATGGGGTCGTGCTGTCTCACTCCAGGCCCGACTGATCTGCCCATAGAGCCACCAGCAGCTGTGTGTCACACCTGATCTGACATGGGCTGCTGTTGAGCTGGGCTAATTATGGCTGCATCCCTCTCTCCCTCATGTTCCTGACCCTGTGTCTCTGCCCCTGGCTTGCACTGGATCTCTTCGTCTTAGAACCACATGGCTTATTGGTAGAGTAGGTTTCTGTCAGATCAGAAACTGGCTCAGTATGTGGTTTGAAAATTGCAAAATTTGGTATAAGTACTGAGAATGGAAGATGGCAGACTTCATATGAAACTGCACCCTGCCATCAGTGGGACTAAGACGACATCTTTGCGGCTGGACATTCTCATTAAAGAAAAAACCCCAAATTATTAATCATGCCAGTGTAATTGAAAAGAAGCTTTCTATTTTGATTTTTACAGCATTTCTCAAGTCTGAGAAAGAATTAAAGCAATCTGGAAATCAATTCCGTTCCCTATAATTGTGATGGGTACTAAATCTGTATAAGCATAAAAATGACCACTGCTATAGGATGATATTTAGCATACAAATATCTTCATGGAAGAATGGAGTAGAATCTTATTGCTAGAAGTCTTGCCCAAGTTTGGGACTGGAGACGTTCTAGTCTCTCCAGGATTTCTGCTTCATAAACCATCAAAATTACAGTAGATCCCCCCTCTATTCAATACAACTAAACCCTTCAAAACTGAGTACTGCCAAGCTAATTTCAAGTAAGAAAAAATAAGTCTATTTTTTACATCAAATGGGTCATCACTCTTAATGTCTGGTTGAAACAATATGACAGTATGGAAGAAAATCTGGAATTTTTTTCAGAAGTTCTGCAGCTTCAGGATTTCAGCTCAGTTCTCAAGAAAAACTGGAGACCAACCAGTAAAAAAATTAAATTATTATAATATTATTATAATAAAATTGTTGCTATCATTATTATTATTATTCGAGTATTAGTTCTTAAACATTTGTATGCATTTATATGCTATTATTTCTTAAACGTTTATACTTTGAGAGTTTTATTTCACAGTAGCACATAAAGCAGAATTCTGAAGATCCTGCTCTAGCATGGACTGTTCTAGGGGCTCTGCCACCACTTAGGAAGGTAAAATCTCTTTCTCTTTCACCTTCCCAGATCTGTTTTCAGGAACTTGTGCTTCTTGCCAAGCAACTGATGGTCGCAGGCCGTAAGAGTGGCCTTCACTGTAATCTATTTTTTCCCCAGCCACAGAATGAGATCAGATCTATCAGTTCTTGCTGCATTTTCCAGGCAAGGTGCCAGTAACTTTGCCATATGCCGCCAGCAGGGAACCTTAACAAAGACATGTCTTGGCGATTGCTTTTCCTTTTTAAAAGACAAAGGAAACTGTATATATGTCTAGATGAAAGGGAGCTCTACCATAACTGAATGTCTTTTCTTTTGCAATAAATTGGATCTTAAATCAGCTCAAATTCTTAAAATACAATTTTTCAAGAAAAAACCTACACATTTTGGCAAAACCAGATTAAAAACAGATTAGATTCTATAAAATCTGTTATAATAAAAGACATCTTCTGTGTCTTTGCTAAACATTGTGCTAATCAGTGATATAATGAATATTAGAAAAAGCAGTAAATTGATTCCTGAATGTCACAACTACATTTTAACAGAGGACATTAAAAGCAGTTATTTCCTTTCTTGATTGCTTAGAGGTTTTATTATTTCATTATAATTTATCATACAAATCCAAACCAGGCCAGCTCAGCTTCTTTGTTTATAGAAAATAAATAAATAGAACTTAAAAGGAAGCTGTAGAAACCCCTTCAGTAGAATTTATTTTATAGCAATTCACAAAGATTTTTGTCAGAACAACTGAAGCATTTTTTGTCCTCAGCAAGACCAAAACAAGATTGTATTGGAAAAGCTTTATGTGAGAAGGGCCATTGGCACGCACATTCAAAGTAATTATTCTTGTAAAATTAATTAACTTTTTTTTTAATCCAAGCCCTTAGAATACTTTCATTAGTAACAGCAGGTCTGTGCTTTTTATGTTCATTGTGGCAGATGTTCTTTACATCCCAGATTTCCTCAGAACAACAGAATGGTTTGATGGATGAAAGACTACATCTGGAAAAAGTGTATCAGTCAGCGTCATTAAAAGCCTGAGCCAGAGCCCACTGAAATCTGCGGGAATTAATGGCTTATGTTCACATTTTTCTTATCTTGTTAAGAGGGAGTAAGTCTTGATTATTAAAAAATAATGGAATGACATTCTTTACTTGTATTGAACGTAATTTCTTTCTCCATCAGTGAGGAAGAGAAAGGTTGTATTGGCAGAAGAATCTGTCATGGCACTTACGGATAGCTGGGCTTGGGATCCCATGATACTTTCAGGTTTGCACAGTGACTACCAGCTGGCAAACACTCTTGGGGAGTCTGCAAAGGCTCCTAAGAGGTGCTGGGAAGGTGTAAGTGGCTGTGGTGTACCAGTACTACTGACAAAAGGGAAGAACATTTAAGCAAACAAGAAGCTAAAGACTCAGGTTTCTATTGACAGCATTTTGGCCAGGCCAGGGCTAGTTTTTGCAGTAGCCAGGAGGAGGTATGGCTGAAGGTTATTCTATACCACCTCACATCATTTTCTGGGGACCGGGGAAGGGTCCTGCTTCTGTGTTAGGGGAGTATGGCATGGTCAGGTTGCGCTCTGTGGTGAATGTTTTGCATGTGAATCACTTACCTCTCTCTTGTACACTTCTGTTATTAATATTGTTGCTGTTACTGTTCATTTTCTTATTTCATTGTTGTTTCCAGTAAATTGTTCTTATCTCAACCCATGATCTTTACTTTTTGTGCCTCCAATTCCCCTCTCCAAGGACAGTCCAAGGAATTAAGTTCTGATGGGCATGTAAGGTACTGGAAAACACTATACTGGAATCACAGCATTAGGCATTAGTGTTTATCACCTATGGAAATGGAAGAGAAAATATAAAAGGAAGCTGAAATCACTTTTCAGCAAAGTTAGGGAGACTACCATGAACAGGAAAGAATCCTTCAAATTGTATTCAAAACAAGAAAATAAAAAGTATCATAAGCTTTAATTTATTAAATGTCAAATTATGATCAATTTGGCAGGATGGAAAAAGAATTTTAGGATCAACAAGATAAAAGCATCCAAATTAGTAATAAGAGATATTTGAAACAGAAAAAACCATGCCAGCAGCCATTGACCCAGCAGATGATTTGTATGAAATGTATTCAGAGAGATGAATTTTCTCCATCAGTATTTTCTATGAAAAAGAAATGAAGATGCTCCAAGTACAGTTCTCTGCTGGGGAGAGGGCTCAGTGGACAATCTGTCTGAATTTGAAGTTGTTGTGGAAGCAGCTATTAAAAAAAAGGTTAAATGGTCTGATAAAATACATAGAAACCAGCACTATCACAAAAATTCTAAAAGAGATCAGGTATGAAACGGTTCAACTACTAATGGTGTAAATTCTTACTTGACTGGACAGTAAATAAAATAGCAGATGAAATTCAACAGAGATAAAGGCAAAGGAAGTGAAATGCAACATAGATGAATGTAAAGAAATCTATGCTTCTGAAGACAAGAAATCCTAGCTTTGCATGTAAAATGACAGACTCTGAGTTGACTGCTTTGACTTCAGAACAAGACCTTGGGATTATGATAGTATTATGGAAGTGACATTTCCATGCAGTCAGTGTTCACTTCATGCCCCAAGAAAAAAAGAATCTTAAAAATCACATGAAAGAAATAGGGAACAAAATATAGAGAACAAAAAAGAAAATATTATTATTCAACTGACTAAATGTACTATTTGCCTGCAGTTCAGTGCTGTCCTCTTGTGAAAAATACATATTGTAATATTGGCTTTCCGCAAATATTAAGATAAGATGCTATATGTGTATGATGTTAAAGTAGCTGTGCTATAAAGATATAATTTTCTTTTTTTTGTAATAAAAACTAATGCCTGTCATTAACTAGACTTAGAAATAGTAGTGAAATAGCTGATATAGTTATACTTGTGGTAATTGAACTGTCTGCTTGGTTGGATAACATCCAATGAATGTATGATAAAGACCCCTGCTACAGACATGCCAACTATCAACAACTACCGTCTGCAGAAACCATGGACTAGAGCTCAAGCTGGAATTGATGATAAAAAACTGACTAAAACCACAGCCAAAAATGAGCCTGCTCTAAAAAGGCGGACCCAAGGAGGAGCCATGCTAAACAGTTCCTAGAACATTTAAATTAGTATAGGGAAAAGTTTGAATCTGTATAATTGTTTATGAATATGCATTAGGCTAAAAGTATGTAAAGGGTGTCTCCGAAATAGCAGGTGTGCTCTTGGCCAACAGCCAAGGGCACCCGGCGCTGTAACCTTTTGCTTTATCTTTGTCCCCTATTGTCCTTTTATTAAACTTTTAAATTTTAACAGGAGAGTGAACCTCGTTTTTCACATTCTCACTACAGAAAGGCTGTCTAAGAAGATAGGAAAAGTTCATTGAAGGAAAACAAGGGGCACTGGAGAAATTTAAGTCTATCTCAGGCACACTATCAGAATTGACTGTGTCAGCTGGGATTCTTTAGCTTGGGAAAGAGATTACTTGGGAGGTACAGCAGATTCAAAGCAAACAAAACTATGTGTTCCTACCTAAGGTAGTACATCTGTAGAATTCTGTGTAATAGTTTTGAGGTATTAAAGAATTCTACATGGGTTACAAGGGAGAATGGACAAGTTCTTAGGAGAAAGACTAATTATAGGCCACTAAACAGACAAACCACAACAGGATCAAGAAACCCACAACATTGAAAATAACTGGAAGTTGGGAAATGACTGTATAATATCATATATACTTGCTCTGTTCCTGCTCTTCTCTGGCTGTCCACTTAGGCTAGATATACCTTAATCTGAACAAGAATAACACTTCTATAATCTAAAATTTTCATAATATGTTGTTGTTGTTGTTGTTGTTTTTATTTAGTATTGTAATTTCTTTATACAGTGTCCCAAATTATATGTATTTTTAAAACAAAAAGAACATGGCTTACTGCATGAGTTTGTTGCCTGAAAGTCACATGATAAAATTATTAATATTCCTCTTGTAGCTTTTATGTCTGGGAGCTTTAGTCACAACTCAAAATTCTGCCATGGCGGATATAAATCATAGACAGAAAAACAATACAAAAATGGCAATACTAAGTCTGTCCCAAATGGTTTGGTGATATATACATAGAAAAAGAACCAGAAACAGAGACAGCTATAGCAGCATGTACTTGCTATACTGCTATACTTGTATAACAGCTATACTAATAAACTAATATACTAAATAATGAGACAACACAAGACACAATATTCATTTGACTGTACAGAAATGTTAGGGAGCATGGTGGTAGAAGGGTATTTGAGAGGAAAAATGAACACAATTTGCAGGTATTTACGTGAAATATATTTTAGGTATGAAGGATGCCTGGAAAAAAGCCCACAAATTTGTCTGAAAATTCAACAGCAAACTAGAGGCCAATACATTGTGTTAAACAAATTTGTATTGCGAATTCCTTCTGCTGTAAAGAAATGGCAGATGAAAGAAAGAGTAATCTGTGAAATGTACTGAAATCAAACTCAAGAAGTTTATGACTGGTGCAGCAGGGGCAAATTCACTGTAAAGATAAAAATGGAAAAGGAACATGGTAGAAGCTGAGGAGAATCATTACAATAGATATGGCAACATCAAAGCTGCATTTTTGAAAACCAGAGAAAGAGAAGATTGATGGAAATGAGAAAGGACATGAGCCTAGACAAGAATTTTAGCTGAATGGGCAGATAGGAAAGCTGCATGTGAGCTATGCTTCACATTCAATGTTTCAGACATAACTTCAGTGGCAGAATCTGCAGTAAGGTTTGAGTTGAGGATGATGTCCTTTGTATGGTTATGAGTGACAGGGGGTGGTCTCATAGTGGCTAAGTAGGTAGGCATATACAGCCAGGGTAATGGTGGGAATATATATGCAAATATATGTATAGAGTTCAGAAAGCTCTTCTACTGAAGATACATACTGTTGTTTTTCACATTTCCTGGACTCTTTACAACATGTGTACCACGTAATCAAAAACCTCCATAATTAATTGACTGAGGTTGAGCACAACCTTAGGAATGCAAGAAGTCTCTGAATGTCTGATGGGAACCTTCCCTGGCAGCGTTTGACTGCAGTAGACCTTGTAGCAGTCTGCACTTTATTTCAAAGTCTTATTGTTCAGAGACCGTTCATACCAAATTTTCTCCCCTTTGTAATTTAAAAAAGCAAGGACATCTGATTCAATCTTTTTATATTTTACCATATAATACTAGACAAAAGAGATCACCAAAAGAGTTTGCTGTAATGGCACAATTAAAGAGTAAAAGCTGGAAGATTTCTCTTTGGAAAGATATTTGAAGAGGTCAGTCTCCACCCTAAGGATAGTGATGTTTGGATAGACAAAAAAAGAGTCTGCCGTTTGGATTCAGACAGGTAGGTCATGGCTTTAACTGTCTGCTCACTGACAGGAAAAAAAAATAGATACAAGATTTCATACTATTATTCTCCATTTACAATTGGCAGATAAGTTAAAAACATACATACTAAGTAGTTTATTCCCTACTTGAGGAAATATTGCAATTCTTCCTTTGAAAAGTCACCAATTTCATTAAACTAAGAATGATGTTTTTAAGGCAATTTATTTGTGACTGTATTCTCTGCTGACTTGCTATTGTGTAAGTCCTTCTAAAATAGCCTTTACAGAGCCACAACAAAGATTCTTTTTTTCTTAGGGCAAAAGTTCAGGCAGAAGATATTGTTTTCTCTCTTTCCCCAGCAGTTGAAGAGCAGCACTGAAATGGAGATTCAGACACCTACTCTTGCAACAGGCTGTGCACTGAAGGCTTAGCCTGAAGAGAACCACTGGAATGCCGAGATAATTCAAAGACCTGATATGCTTGATATGACCTGAAATACTGAAATATTTCTAGGCATTTGTTTAGGTATTATGTTAGTGATGGAGCTGCCATGACATTTTCATACTAGATATACTATTTCAGCTTTTCACGATTTTCCTCTAAAAATTTCAGCTCGTCACAATTTTCCTCTAAAAATGACCTTTTAAGACGATTTTTTGTATGTGCATATGTGAGGGTAGTACTTAAAGGTGCTAAACCGACAACATTTAGAATCTATTTAATAGATATAGCAAATACAGTACAGTGCCCAGCTCCCAGCAGTGTGCCAGTAATACCACATTTCTTCTACCAAAAAGGCAACTGAACATTTTAACACCCTTGGTTTTCTGCTGAGACTGGCAAAGGCCTTGCAGAAATAAGAGGATCAGACATTCCAAAGGTTTCTTTCATTTGGAGCATGAATTCTCCCTTCTTTTTCCCTTACTTGAAATAATCTGACTCTACTAGAAGAGGTTAGCATCTACTAAGGGGGAATTACCTTTTCATAGATGTTTTAATAGCCAGAAACTTCCAAAGAATGATGATCAAAAGATCAACTGGTAGTTCTACTTCATTTCTCTGCTGTTATGTTTTGTTTACTTTTAATTACTACATTTGGAGGATTTCTTGGTAAGCCCTATCTTTGCAGTGCCCATAAGGTCAGAGAAACAGTGAATAAATTTTAGGCACTTCACAGTTCTTTTCATTTTATTGATGTGGGGTTTTTCCTGTTGAGGAATGAGGGCAAAGTATGCAAGCTGAGTACAGAAGATAAGAAAGACTGTGTGCATGCTATTTTCAGAAATGAAAGTGTGAATATTCCTTTGGAGAGGGAAAAAAGGAGAGGGGGGAAAAAAAAAAATTTGGGACAAGAAAGAGTAAGACAGAAGGGCTGAGAGGGCTTGAGTCATGAGACAGAGTACATAAGAGCAAAGGAGGAAGGAGCAGTTGAGGAATGTGAGATGCTAATGAGGAGCAGGGGCAGGCAGCCATTAATTAACTTCTGTCTGATCACCTATTCCTGACAGAACTATGTAAGTAGAGATTGAAATAATCCTACCATAGTAGCCTGTCCCAGAGAGCTGAACTGAAAGCAGACAGTCCATACATCTGCTCTGACATTCTTATTTAAAGGATTCATAAATTCCTCCATTGCTCTACAGGGTGCTCCTCTCCCCTTGTCTGTGCTGAAAGCTCTCATTCTTCGAAGCTGTCTGCGCCGCTCAGCCTGATCTTCTATTTGGGCCACATTTGAGGGCAGTTTTGTGTGGGTGCTACATGCAGCACTATGCTAAATGTAGCACAGGCTCTGGCCACAGAATGTATACTTGCTAAACTTTATGTCCACTCCACACTTCACCATGATATGAAAGTCGAGTACTAATGTCTTTACAAACAATTCCATAGGTGAAGGTATGGGTTTTAATGTCTTTGAAATAGGTCTTAATGTCTCTACTAACTTTGAGCAGCAGGTTTGTTACAGAGCCCAGACAGCTTGGCTCCTGAAACAGGCAAGTGAATCTGCACAAGCCTGAGTTTCTGAACTTCAGGGTAAAAGGACAGGTTCAAGGTGGGGAATATGTGGTAGGCAGTTTGGGAAGGCTGTATCTTCCTAGTACCTCAGCCAATGGGGAAAGGAAGAGGGAAACCTGTGGCCAGGAGTTTGGGATAAAAGGAGGCTGCGCCCTATGGAACCTAGAGAGAGATAGCCCCATGGGTGTGTGCCCCAGTGGACTCTCCCTTTACTCAAATCAAGTTGTAGGACTCCTCTG
Source organism: Eulacestoma nigropectus (assembly GCA_013397775.1). NCBI lineage: Eukaryota > Metazoa > Chordata > Aves > Passeriformes > Eulacestoma > Eulacestoma nigropectus. The sequence continues at coordinate 439,252 of VZTE01005071.1, read as the reverse complement.
TCTCCTTTTTGGGCACTGGCTTTTCATAGCATGATTTTCCATAAACCATAGAACAAGTCTGGCCCTACATTTATCCATCATTAAACACACATTAGCCAATTTTAAAGCCCTTACAATCCTGTTGGAAGCTGTCATGTTTAGCATTAGTCTCGATCCTCAAGCTCCTGAAGTCATACCAGTGCGCCAGAGCATCAATTCTTGTAAAGGTTTTGTGCAGGTGGGTCATTTTGGTGGCGCAGGGGGGAGAGGCGAAGGGAACTCTGTTAAAACCATGTGCACGCAGGGGTCAAGGCAACCGAGACCAACCTGGGACTCTTGCGAAGGCAATGGCCCAGCACTGCTCTCCTTCGCTGTCCATCTCTCACCGTTAGTGTTATGGGTTGAAACTGAGTTGATTGACAAGCTTTTAAGCCAATGCGCTTTTGCGAATTTTGCATATTTAAACCCCGTGCAAGGGGGGGCAGTTCGTCTCTTTTTCCCGGTCTCCTGAGGGAGAAGGGTGTCTGAGCTACAGGCGGCCTCTGGGCCCGGCCCGGGCTCCTGCCTGCACCCCTCACCCCTCTCCCTTCCCTCAGAGCTGCAGGCAGCTAAACTAACTATAAACTGTGTGATAGCTGAATCCATCTGGCTCGGCTTCTGGAGAAATCAGAAGGGGCCTCCCCTCCCCCTTCATGCACCCCGGGGGAGCCTCCTCTC